>APFE030622608.1:41665-53695 GCA_000404065.3 Pinus taeda
ATATATAAAGAAGCCTTACAATATGGAATTTGAGATGTTTCCTAAAATTGCTTCTAACTTTAGTCAAAACCCCCATCTTCGCCTCAAGTGTGGGTGGCATAAATCTGCCCAATCTTGGCTCAACCATTGGGGGATAAACGAGGAGATTGTCCTGGGAAGCAAGCATAGGGTCAAAGGTACTATCACCTCTAAATTTAAGGTTAAGCTTTGGGATGATAAGGAGTTGGAGGGTAAAAGGAAGCTAAGATGTTATAAGGAGGTGATCAACCCCACCCTTGAGAACTAGAATTATCTTTTTGTTTTGACCAACTCGAAGAAAAAGATGAACATCGCTAAGATTAAAACTAATTCTCATGAGCTTCGAAGTGAAATCAGGCAGTGGTGTACTCCTAAGACTCCCTGGGACGATAAAATTTGTCAGCTTTGCGATACTAAGAGGGTGGAGGATGAAAACAAATTTATTTTAGATTGTCCGACCCTTACCCACATCCACTCTCATTTATCTAACATCTGTCACACTTCCAATATTTTTGACTTGTTAATCCAGCCCAGCTATAGTGATCTTGGTGCACTTATTTCCCTTTTTTTTAGCACAGAAATAAGATTCTAAAGAATCACAATTAGATTCTTCTTCTTCTTAAGGTCTGATAGACCACAGTGGTCTTAGTGGAAGTTAATCATCATCATCATCATCATCATCATATATAATATATATATTATATATATATATATTATATATATTAGTTAATATGGACATTTAAACAATTTATTTAGTTCTATATTAAAATATTTATAAGAGAAATAAAAGAGTTGTTCAAATTTAATTGTTTTATCTATGTAAAGTTGATATAAGATTATATTATTTAACATAGGCATTGAAATATTTTATTTAAAACTGTGAGAGTGAAGTGAAAGTGAAATATTTTTACCACATTCTTTCATACTGAATTGTTGCACCAAGAGGCACTCTACAACCCAACATAGGGAGATGTGTAGGAATTAGATGTTATATGTAAGTATGTCGACATTATTTAACATTTATATGACAACATAATTAACATTATAAATTTATAACATCTATCTTAAGATACATAATAAGTCAATTAAAACTACATTTATATAAATGATAAAACAATGAAACCGAAGGTTGGCATCCATAGTTGTGGCCTACAGCCCTCCCTTGGCAATACTATGATGCTATCATGGCTATGACACACAAAAAGTGCAAGCATGACTGCAACTCCTCTGGGACAATGCCTAGACAAGGAATCCCTTTTTAGTAATTTATTAATATAATAAAAACAAAAACCTCTCTTTTAGTGACAAAAACCCTGTACTTAATACATGCACACTTACGCAAATTTGAACAACGTATATGAGTGGGAAACAAGCATACTGAGTTAAAATAGAGGAACATTTAGATTCAAAGGCCCATGGGGAAGTAGTTCTATGTTTTAAATCAAGACATGTAGCTTGGAATATTTAGAGTACATTCTAGAAACCGAGTTCCCCAGTTTCCCCAGGGGATATTATTTAAATTATGTCTTATTCAATGTCTTTGGAGATAGATTATTCATTGTGGATGGAAAGCTCTGGAAGATTCAAAGGAAGGTAATTTCCATGGTTCTATCTTGTGGGAATTCAAGAATATAGAACATAAATCAAATGCAAACCCTAATCCTCAAAAGAATCATTCTTGTCTTGGAAGACTCACGCATTGAGTTATCTTCATTAGACCCACAAGAAGTGTTTTTCCTCTTGATATTTATTAACGTGTGTTGTATCATATCTGGAAAGGACCCCAAATGCTTGAGTCTAGGTCTTCCATAGATACCCTTCATAAGGGCCTTCAACAAAACTATTTAATCATGCACGTACAGGTTGATCTTTTTCCCAATTTTATGGAAGCTCATGAAAGTTTTTAACATGAACTTCAAGCAAAAACATAGAAATATCATGGGTAATGTGCATGGATTTCCATCAAAGATGGTTAAAGCCGAGCGGGTGATCTCAAATCTCTGATTTACTAGCATTAACCAAAATATTTTCTTTGATGATTTTTTCAAAATTTCATGAAGGAGCATGTAAAAACCATGTATGTGGAAACTTAAAGAAGAAGCAACATAAAGGAGATCATAAACACAATGCACACAAAATTTTGATAATGAAGTTCATCTAGTGTGGACTATTTCTACGAGAGCTGCATCAATAGCTGAAAGTTATCTTCATTCATCTCATAAAAATGAAAGGCAAGTATATGGAAAATACATCATTATACCTCTAATCCTGGGAGTGAACTACAATTCGAATACTCAAATGACAATAATCACAACACCAATAGGTCTGTCTCGTCCTCTTGAGACTTTTTATTATAAACACAACCTACTTTTGAAAGGTGCATTTTTTCTCGAACTTTGTGCCCAATTATTAATGGAAAAGGCAAGTTTCTCCCATGACCGCTGAATTTTGATGCCCAAATGCAAAAAATGACTACACCATTGTGACCCTTGCAAAATTCTGATTAAATGAGTATAAGGTTGGCCACCTTTTGACATTGTCAATTATGGCCCCTCAAAGAATCTTTTAGATTCCTCACAACATCTAAAAGGAATATTCTCTAGAATATTCCCACAAAATATTCCCTTCTAGAACCATGTCGTCAAGGTTCTGACCCACGAAGTTTCATGGTCACGCTTCCCTACTACTGAGTTTCGTCCTTGGTTCATTGATTCGTGGGCTCCTTTTCTCATTCAACCTCCTCCATTTGAATGGAAACATGGCAAGTTTAAATACCCATAGGTGGGAGGACATTACAAAGTCCTCCCCCTGGACGTGTCGATTAGTGTACTGAGATAAAATTATTAGTCGGCAGGGAGGTTGGGGGTTCCAAACCGCAGACCCCAATTTTTAAACAAAACACATTGTAAGTCCAACTATAGCATATTTTTTTTTACTACCGTTAACATTTATATTGAGTCATTCTACCAACTGTCACCATAACAGTTTCTAACCATTGTTATAAACTTTGGTTATATAAACAATCGGGTCTTATTTTGACAGTAGTTGTAACCATAACAAGTTTTAAACCATGAATAATGTTACCACCTGATATGTGACTGCAACCACCATTAATCGATTAGCCATAAACCATGTGCCAACAAACCCGACTGCGGAATTGTACTGCACACGAATGCCAACGTTTGCCAAACTTTGGTACTACGACTGTTAAATGTGAAACCACCCATCATATTTTTAAAACATTTGTTACATTGGTTTAAACTGCTATTTTTTTGTGATGGGTTGGCGAGGCTGCCAACATTGGTGGTCTGCCACCATTTATACTACCACCCAATTTGTTTTCGATAAACCAACCGCTAGATAATTCTAATGGTTGGATATAAAAAGCAAATCATTAAACATTAAAACATCAGCCGATAATTTTAGCCATGCGCTGATTTCAGCCCTAATTGGTTCTATTGGGCCCATTTTGGCCACTTGTGGGTGCAACATGACACCATCCGATTGGGCCACGTGGCCCTACTTTATTAGCCCACAAGCCTTCCCCAAGTTTGGTGGAGGCTTCCATATTTGGTAGTGCCACCAAATTTATTCACAACTAAAACTGACTCTCAATTTAGAAAACATCCGCTAAACTTAACTGTTGATTTGGTCAGGCTACCAAATTTAGTTATGGATAAATTTATTTGGTTTCCTGCTAAATCTTGTCCTTTAGGCAACTTCGACTTGAAGTTTGACTAGGCGTAACTTCCACATACAAATTTTTATTGAGGCAATGTTTACGTTGATGGAAAGCCTACGAAAATCGCTTTGATCTGACGGAGGTTTCGATGAGATCTAAAGACTTCGATTTTTAGTCCATTAAGGATCCACATAGATCCCTAATGGCTCAAAAATAAAATTCCTCAGATCATTTTGAGACCAGGGGCAAATAAAATAGCTCATTGTCAAGATTCCAATGATGCATATGGTGCCTCAATCCGAATTTGTATGAGGGAGTTACGTCTAGTCAATTTTTTTGGACAAAGTGGAAAAAAGTCAAAGTCAAACAGGGGTGTATGACTCAGTAGTCTATACTGATGACGTCAGTAGGGTGATGTGGTAGCCTGAGAGCACACCATGTATCATCTATTTTTTGCACTTTTAGACCCTCGAATGGGCCAATGAGTAAGTGCCATGTGGCACCGCCAAGGCGCCCCATGTGGCACTAGTGTACAACTTAGTCAACAAGTCAGTCGATGATGTGTCACTATGTAGGTGGGTAATTGATAATTTGTGGCCCAATATTATGGGGCCATATGGGCCAATTAAAAGGAGCCATGTGGCACCCTATGAATGACCAAATAGGCCCAGTCAACCCCCACATTCTAGCGACAGATCCCAGCAGCATCCCAACAATTTGAGTTTTTCAACAGTTAAGTTTTATACACAGTTAAATGGTGATGGTTAAGTTTTTTGTTACTATTTATTCGACATATATATTTTGGTGATTCCAAATGTTTCCAATGGAAAATATAACCAATATAGTTATTCAACGACAGTTACATGTCATGGAAAACAGTTCCAACGTTTGGCAGAGTTCTAAAATAGTAGATGACTAACAATCGGTGGACAACGATTTTAGTGGCACTTAAATTGGCAGTTTTGATTGCGGTTATAATCACACAGAATTATGATCAGTGGTTTTAGCCAAAACCTATAAACAATAGATATAACAGTTAATATGGTGGATCAGACAGTAAAAAATAGTCGACCGACAGCCATCAGTTTTGTTTTAAACAATGAATTACACAGTCAATAATCGGTAGTATTTGCTTGTCCAACAATCAAATATGGCAGTAAAAATAACAGACTTGTTTGGAATAAGGCAACGCTTAATCTTGCAGTCAATAAAACAACTAATGGGTGGCGGTTTGTTTTTATTCATTTGTTTGTTATGTTAAAATTACTCACGCAAGGATTTGAACTAGTGACCCCACCAAATCCTATGGCCTTATGAACACATGCAAACTGACCTATCGGATTGGTTAAATATGTTCCTTTTGAAGAGAGTCATGGCGAAATCATGATTCTTTCACTCTTAACTAGTATAGCCTACTCTAGTCGGTCTTCTATATTCGGTTAACCCTTATCAACTCAGTGAAGTAGAGTAAGGAGAGAGGGAAAACCTTAACTAGTATGTCAAAGGTATATATAAATGTCCTTCTCTAAAAGGACAACCTCTTCCGTTCAATAAGTCGGGATCCCTCTTCCACATCATGAAATAAATAAGTGTCTATGCATAGTTCTTTGAAAAATGAAAAATGAAAAAAATAAAATAAAGGGCGAAAGAAGAGAAAGTTTTCTTGCACAGAGAGGTGAAGCAATTAACTTTGTCCGAGTACTATCCAGGCTCCCTCATCCCCAATCAAAACAAATCAGTTTGACTTGGCTTGGTATGTGTATTGTTGATAAAGAGAATGGTAGGAACTACATATTTAACTCAAGCTAAGTGAAGAAGCTATGCTAATCGAGGAACTAAACAATTCTTCCAGAATATTTAGACTCACTTTGCACGAGACAAGGTCCATACAGAGAGCTGGAGTTCTACCAATGTGTCATCAATGTTGTAGTGGCTACAACCACCCACCAGAATTTTTCCTATGCTTCGTTTTATAGCCTCCCTTCTAAACAATAGCAACCCATATTGCACTGATCCAAGTACTTGTGTTTTGATTGAGCCTCATCCTTTTCACCTTGGCTTGTGTTTACTTACTTGGTTTAATTTCTAACCCACAAGCCAATCTCTTGACTTGGTCTTTTAATAGTTTCGGGCTTGCCCTAGAGAACTACGCAATTCTTGAGAGAAATTGGCCTTGCTCTCAGGAATTGCACAGTCTTGACTATCAGTGAGCCTTTAGCTCAAGAATTGCATAGCAGAGGATGGTAACCAAACTTGAGCTAGGAAATTATGCAGACATGAGAGGCAAACCAAAGCCACTCAACCCAGAAATTGTGCAGAACCCATTGTGCTCAGAAATTGCTCACTGCATGAACCAGAGAGTTATTTGGTCCTTCCCATAAATGCACAATATTTTCGGGCAATGCATGGCATTTTTTCTGAAAAATAAAAAATCTAAAAAGAAAAAAGCATCCCTAAAAAATAGGGATCTATTTTTAGCAACTCAAAGGGGGCACTTGAGTTATTTTCGAAGTTGCTACCAAGTGTCGCTTTTTCCTTGATTTTTGGCATTCGTGTCATAAACTCTAACTTGACCAAATCTATTTAATCAACACTTCTAGAGCTCATTTTCATATTCAATCTTGGAGCTTTGGTATCCCTGAGGAGATCAAGGAGCCTTCGGTGCGATCACTGTCTCTTTTCCGGGTGAGTTTTGCTTTTCTAGTCTTTTTTTCTTTTTATGTTGCTTTTTGTTTTTAGCTTGTGGGAGCATTGTTTCACTTTTTTCTATGAATGAACGTTGGAATTTTAACTTTTTTTAGCTTGTAGAAGTGTTGTTTCAAGTTTTAGATTTCATTTCCCAAGTGTCGCATGTGTTTTCTCATTTTTGTACCAACGGTCGTCATTGTGGTGACTCCTCTCACATGCTTTATTTTCCTTCAGTCTAACTGATTCCTGCACTTGTTTCACATGAATAAATCAACACTTAGTCAGATTTAAACTCAACATCACACCATCCTTTAGGTATGCTTATTTGCACACTCCTCATGGGCAGATATGGGCTCCCCTTACTCGAATCTCACACTTCACTACATGCACTACGCAATCTTGGAGCTCAAGGCCTCTGCCTTGGATTCTGGAATTACATAGAGCCTTCTAGGAGTGAGCCTTCTAGCTTGGTCACTAAGACTAAGCAATGTGCAGTCTCTCATGGCCTTTGCCTAAGACTGAACTACACATTGCACAGTTCCAGTCAGCAAGCTTCCCATTGACTGTTGGGACTGCACAATGCGCATTTCACACAGTTAGCCAGTGACCTTTGATAGCCATAATTGCATATTCCTTCCCATCATGAGCCTGGTTTGTTGCTTGATCTTTTCTTGAAGTTGCTTTGGTTTTTGAGTTTACATTGCTTGCCATGAGTCTCCTCTCTGTCCCATAGGTATAGCAGTTGGTGAGCATATCTCAAGAAGTTACACCGAACATGGCATCCAAGAGAGTTGCATCAAAGGAAACCACAGAGAGTAGTACTAGGGAAGCAGTTGAGAAAATATCATTTGATCTACCAGTTTATGCAGATACTTAGTTGTTCATTGAGAAGGGTACAAAGTTAACATTGAAGCAAATGAAAGATACTTTCGTAGAGGACTTCAAGGAATATTTAGAGGAATGGTAGGTGTATATCAGTGTACAATGATTAGGCTTATACAAGGTTGCATGAAAGTACCATGCCTTCCCTTGTGAAGACATTATTAGCTAGATTATCTCACACACAGATGAATAGGCCATGACATTGAATAGTGCCAACGGGATAGAGCTTGCTACCTTTCGGGTGGAAAACTTTCAGCAGATGTATCATTTACCCCAATCGGTGAAGCGCATGGACTCATTTTTCTATGCCACCCATAGCTTTGTGAACACAAGAGATATCGTGAAGCATTGGGTGAAAGAGCCGTCAAAGTTTAGACAAACACCCAATCATGTTTACAAGACAAAGGCACTCAAGAAGGCTTATCAATTCTTGATCATCTTTGCCTACATAATATATGGTCAAGAGAACGCAGAAACTTTTCCTGAAGGTTGGATACTTGTACTAGACTAGTTGGTGAGTGATGGGAAGCCATTCAACTGGTTTGATTTGTTAGCTCATCAGTTGAAGATCCATGTGACTAGCGCTCAGAATCTGTCCAAGAATGAGCAAGCAAGGTTTTACATGTCTTCATACTTATTAGATGCAATCTGTGACCAACACTAGTTCCCCGACATTAGATGGACATGGACACCAAAATATATTTCCATAAACATCTATTGAAATTTTCTTTCCGATTGCAGCTATCAAGGAGTGATGACAAGGCTAAATAACCATTTTATCATCCCGTTGTACAAGCTTATCTTTGTGCAGGATCTACCTTGCATGTCTCGAGAAGCAATGGAGGCAATAGTAAACATTGCAGATTGGTATGCCTCACCAAGTGGCACCTTTATCAGAGTGTTTAGCGGAGAGAAGCCTCTGCATGTTCTACAAAGGTATGCCACTAACAAGTTGATCATGTAAGAGGTTTCATATCACCTCTCCACAATGTTTTTAGTAGGATTGCATAGGAAGAATAAAGTGCCATGTCCCACTCTTCTTTTTCAGATTGGATTATACAAGATTAAGAGCTTGAAAGAGGCAAATGTCAAAGCTAAGGATATAGTGAGATTCGAGTTTGGCACCAAACACCTTAATCCATATGATCCCCATAGTATTTACAAGGACCACTGTGTGAAGGTGTATTATCCATATATCCATAGGACATTTCACTAGCATAGGGAGGACCCTTGGAGGTACTATTACAATGCCTCCAAGCTCCACGAGTGGGTCAGTATAGCAATAGATTGGAAGGCTTCTTTGTGGACAACAATGGCACAGGAAGTAACAACAACAACAAAAATAAGTAGCAACCCAGTGAAAGACAAGGGAAAGAGAAAGATTGTTGAGGATCTAGAGCCAAAGCAAAGCTACAAGATGAAGGCAGATCCTATCTTGCAGAAAGCATCTTTGGTAGTGGAAGCAAAGAGGGAGCAGCGGATATAGAGAGCAAAGAAAAGGAACAGAGAAAAGCAGAGGTTGCAGGTAGCAGGACTGAAGTTGCACGAAATAGAGAAGAAGTTCAAGGAAGAACAGGAGTTGAGGAGGAGAGAAAGAGAAGAGAAGTAGAAAAAGGAGGAAGAATAAAGGCAAAGTGCAATGATAGAGAAAACAACACCCATACAGGTTGATGAGCTAGAACAACCAGCAACTGAGGAAGATGGTGAACAGATGCAGGATCGTGAGCTTGCTTAGAAAATTGAGCAACTGATCGAAGTGACAGACATGGAGTTGGAACAAGAGCGATGGAGTGAAGACACTAAACTTATGCCAAGAGCACCAGAGGTCATCTCTTAGTCTCCACCGCCTCCAATGTTAGAACCTAGCCTGAGCGAGTAGGGACATATTTTTCTACAACACAGCTACAAAGGGGCCCCACTTGACTTAGTTACATAGATGAAGCCACAGGCCGAGCTGGAGAACACAAAGGTCCTAATGTTGATCCAGAGCTATTAGCAACTCACATCATTCATCAACAACATATAAGCCTCATATGCATGGTTGTACAACAGTTTGGATGTAATGGTGAGAGTGCACATGATCGCATCAATTGGTTTCCTCACCAAGGCTAAACCCAAGAACTAAGTCTGGCTTGAGATCGATGAGTACATGGACCAGCTAAGACAAGAAGCCACCAAGGAACACTTGGAGCTGAATGCACACAACATGCAAGAGTACATCGGTGTTCTGGTCAAGGTTAACACCATGATTCACATGCTTCAGAACGAGTTGGATAAAGGCTCCAAGACCATATACTCAGATGCCATGGAGGCAAGAGTCTGCTTTCAAAAATACACCATCAAGCAATTTGGGGACACCATCATCCAATATCAATCTTGGCATTAATATGTGACCGAGAAGCACCAAGTGGAGGTTTTTGAGTTGGTCTTTTCCCAAACTTCAGAGTCATAGTGTTTTGTCTTATTAGGTTGTCTCTAGCCTATTTTGTATTACATGGGTATATGTGGAAAATGTAATATTATCTGTAAATATATTGTAAGTGAAATTCTACATGTCATTAGTAGAATGTGAAAGGTCGTCATGTTATGTAATGAGTTATTTGCAGGGAAAAATTTAAGAACCCCCCCTAAATTTATATGTATAATAAATGGGCGAATCTCCATGGTATATAGGAAAAATGGAAGGCAATTTTATCAATAATATAATATGTATATATAATTTTTTGGCAAATATCTCACCAGGCATGGCAAAAATTTTACTCAATTATGTAAGATCTTGGTGAGTCTTTCACTAAATAATAAAACTTTGTAAGGTCCTAGTGAATCTTAGCATTGTGAACTCTTAGAGAATTTTTTGAAAAAGTATAAAACCATATATGACAAGAGCCACATGGTGGCAATATCACTGTTTTTTTCACATTTCCATGAAATGTAACTTGTTTATAAAATGATAAAAAATCCAACCAAGTCCCTTATAATATGCATGTAAGCTTATAAGAAAGTCTGATACATCTACTATTCTTGTCTTCATTCAAGTGTCATAGCTACTAAACTTAACACTATGAATAACAACTCTCTCAGAACTAAACTCTATAGTGTAATTAAAACCTTTGGAAATTGAATCTGACAACTTTATAAAAAGGATTAGTGAAATAGAAGCTTTTGTGAATGAGCCCACTAATTATCACTGCTAAACAATCAATCCAGACTATGAAGCCTTCCATCTTGATCACAATCATGCTCACGATCAAGGGAGTGCGACCACCTAGCCTGACATAATGGCCATCATAGCTTCCAATAATCAACAACCACCTTGCAAGGACATACTATCTCATGTCTCATGAATTTTATTCATCAATATTAACTAATATAAATCTTATAAAGATAATATTAGAATCCTCCTCCGGATTCACTGTTAATACAAGGGTAAAGGAAATTTTCTAGCTCAAGGCACTAGCCAATACCAACTTTAGTATTTGTGACCCCTTTGTGGGGATGCACCTACTCTTCCCCATTAGGTTTTTGCCTTGTAACATAGTTCAAGGATCACGAGACTTTCCAATCTTCCAACTCCAATAGACACACTTTATATGCTATACATAGTAAATGGAAAAGAAGCATTATAGAACACACAATTTCACAGAAGGAAGAAAAATCTTAGCCAGTTCAATATCAAAATCTTAACCACTGATTAATAAAGAATAACAAGTAGTTTAATGAATTGTTCTGAGTTATTTATTTACAAGCTATAAAGAATGTAGTGGAATGGAAAATATTACTTAGGAAACCCTTCAATATTTTCTCCTAATATGTCTGTGCATGTACATATGAAATTAAGAGCATTGTTGAATACAAAGTTTCCTTTTCTCTTGCCTCCATTTTGACAAATCAATGTGAAATCAGTGTCACTTTGAATCTCCTTTCTTGTGTGGATGTTTTGACAAATCAATGTGAAATCAAAGTCACTTTGAATTGCCTTTCTTGCAAGCGATCACATCCATAGTTGATTAATAAAATATAATCTACTATATATTATGTTCAAGAAACCGACTACAATCTACAGTGGAAACGAGACCTCAATTCTTATTCTGAATTTGAATATCTCGGGACAACATAAGAGATAAAAATGCATATGGCCTTAGTAGCTAGAAAACAATCACTCCATCATTACAAGACCACCTAGATTTTGGCATTTAATCTAAATAACGACACTAGTTGTAGTTTTTATTTGCATTAACACCATGGAAAAGCAACAAAAAAGTTTCAAAGTACACTTACGAGAAAAGTTGTAACGTTCTGAGAATATTTAATGATAGCATTTGAACCTCATAGCTATGGTGGGGAAACTAGGGAACCCAAATATTGGAAGATATCTCATACCAAATCTGAGAAAAAAAATAAAAAAGGGAAAAAATCGAAATCTATAAATCAAGCAATGAATTGTTTACAAATCAAATACAATTCCTTTAACTAACAGTTAAATTGTGGTGATACATTTAAATATTTAGTAAGAGGGTAACTTCAAACCATGGAATATTACCTTTGTCATTACTGTCATCCCTCAGTGACTGAGATTACAAATCAATACTTATGGAAATATTGTAAGAAATTTTGTGAAATAGTAAAGCGTAACCTCTATTTTCAAGCAAAAAAATCAAGACATTGTTACATCAAGAGCCATAATTGATACATAATCAATGAATCAAGTCCTTGTATGGCACAGGCTTGTTTCACAACCTCTATTTTCTCAATAACAAAAT
>APFE030622608.1:60787-75132 GCA_000404065.3 Pinus taeda
TAAAAAGAGGTTTTATTTATTTACCATACGTCTAATTTATTTATATTTTTATTTATTTACCATACCTTTTCAGTAAGTATAAAAAGACTTTTTATTTATTTACCATACCTCCACTTTACTTATATTTTTATTTGTTTACAGCCTTGCATGTATATAAGGTGACTTATGGAGTAAATATAAAAAATGTTTTATTTATTTACCATACCTCTCATTTATTTATATTTTTATTAATTTACCATACCTCTTTTATAAATATTGTATTTGGCCCATAGGATTCACTTAAATAAAACCTATTCTTGAAAATGGGCGAATGGAAGGTTGTAACTCCAGTTTCAAGGGCTAGATTTACCTTTTTTACCCTCTCCCTTAAAATAAGGTGGGCTATTTGAGGTGATTTGTAAAAATGTGCTATGATACAAAATATTCGCCCACTAAAAATTTAAAACCCCTTAATTTCGCCAAAGGGCGAACATTCGCCCCTAAAATTTTCAATGGTTATTTGTAAAAAAGTTGAAGAGTCATGAAGGAATTCAAAGAGTCACAAAGGGGAATGTCAAGGGTCACCCCACCCTTTGTTATAAATAGAACCTCATAACTCATAGAAGGGGCTTTTGGAAGCCAAGATTTTGGCTAGGCTTAAGCCTACAAAAATCTTCGAAGTATTGCGACAAGCCTTGGCTTCCCCATAGCATAGAGCGAGTATACTTCTTTGGAGGAGCAAGTGTTCTTGACTGTAATGTACCACTATTGGGGCTAGTGGTGGTCAATGGTGTATGTATGGATGGAACTTTCATTTATAATAATAATATCAGAGCCAACACGCTTTTATGCATATGTTGTTAATGTAGTTGGACTATTATGGTTGCTTTAGTAATCTATGTTGTCTAACTTATGCATTTTCTTATGAACTAATTTGTATGAAATTGTATGAATCTTGTTGGATGCATGTTTTTGGATTAACCCATCACTTTAATTTGTGGAGTATTCTGCATTTTAGCCTATGATGTCATTCTACTCGTGTGTTCCTCTAAATCTGTGTACTATTATAGGTTTCTAAGGGGCGCACTTCCTTTTCCCTTTCATGTGTTAGAATCCCCATGCATTGCACTTGACTCTCCGTAGGTTCACGCGCTCTCACCCAAAGTTATCATACTTACCTCTATGCACTACCACGATAAAGGCATTACACTACCACCCACTATTGGGACTCCTACTCCAAATGGTGTGAGGTCTAGTTGGGACTTCATATCGGGGAGATCCCCTGAATGTTGGCTAGTCCAACACCATCAACACAACCATAATCAAGAAGAAAATAAGCAGGAAGAAATCATACCACAGGATGTGATAACATAGTTCGTCAAGTGTGGACTATGTCTCCAGGGCCCGGGTCAATACTGGGGAGGATGCTTCATTAGTCTCTACAAAATATAATGAGTACATCAAAAAATATCTGTCAACACGAGGATGAAACTCTTATCTCGAGTGGAATGTCCCTCCAAAGAGACATTCTCCCACAAATAACTGTCACTCACAAGATGTTCTCCTTCAACATGATAATGGAATGACTTCTCACAAAAGTGGCATAAATTGAATCTCACACATAAGTGGCACAAAATGGTTCTCTCACACAAGGTGTAATAAAATGGACCTCCCACATAAAGTGGCACAAAATGGTCTTCTTGAATCCATTGATTAGATTCAAATCATACTCATCATCATCATAATTGTCTTGCAATTCTGAGACCAATAGTTACAATCATACTACTTTCTGACATAGTCTCAACAAGGCCCTCTTACAGCACTGCCTCACCTTATTTTTCGAGCAAAGGCTCAAATGATGAATTTCCTGCAAACTTTCAGATTTTGTTGTCCATCTGCAACATACATAGATCCTTTCGCTAAAAGAAAAACAAGAAAATGGCCAAAAAGCATCATTATACGTCCCGATCTAAATATGGTCTGAAAATTAGTTGCTCAAATGAAAAAATAGACTACGCCATCACGATCCTTGCAAAAAATTAGTTCATATGAGTATAAAATCGACCCAATTTTGAAAATTTCAATTTTGTGCCTCTCGAGAATCTAAATGATTCCTCACAAATTCCTACATCAAGGTTTCATGCTCAAGGTTCTTCCTCTAGAAAATAGGCTACTCAAATATAAAACACCATCACAATCCTTACAAAGTTTTGAGAAATATGAGTTTAAACTTGACTCCATTTCATCGCTATCAGTTTTGGGCCTCGAAGGAATCTAAAATATTCCTCTAAGATTGTCCTACGTCAAGGTTCCAAAGGGTCAAGATTTCATCGTTCATGGTTCTACCCCTAGCTTCACAGTTCTATTGCGCTCTAGTTTTGAATCACTGTGTCAAAGTTCCGTTGGTCTCCACATTATGGCCCCCCCCCTTGGTTGAATGGCATAAGCAAGTGTATATGTATTTATGTATGTATGCACACACACACACACACATGTTGGGCATAGAGACTGATTATCTTCTTTATTCAAATGTATCGCCACATTGGACCCCAGTTTGTAATGGGGCGGAAACACCACCCGATATTGGCGTTGCAAGGGGGGTCTGTGGGGGACGGAAACGATCTTTAGGAGCCCTCCACTGATGGGGGATTTGGGGTCATTCATTAGGTGGAAATATGATTGTAGAATTTATGTTTAATTTAAGGTTTTTCCCTATAAGGCAACCCCTCACTATATGTGAGGGAATTGTATTACGTCTATGTAGATGTGTATTCTAAGCAAGAAAGAGAGAGGAGATTGTGTGAGAGTGAAGAGGGAATTACAACAGATATGTTGTAAGTTGTATCTCTTCATTTTGCTGGATAATATAAAAGGAAGGATTGGTTCTTTCTCCATGGACATAGCCAAATTTGGTGAACCACGTATATATGTTTCTCTCTTGTTTTATGTGTTTTCTATGTTTATATTTCTGCAATATATTTTATGTGTTCCATTGCTCTGTAATATATAATTTTCTAATAACACACATATATAGTGGTGGGCAGACAATACAAAGCCCACGCGGGGCGCGTCAGTTGCCCCATGCCTGGAAGGTTGTTTGGAAAGTGGAGGTCCTAGGGTTGACAACCCCCCGCAGGCATTTTGTTAAATTGGGTGGGTGGATTTACATTGGATCATCGATTGGCGATCGGACCACCCAGCCAGCGCGGGTTCAAACGTCATCATTCCATAACCGTTGGGTCGTCGTTTGTTTTGGGGTTGTCGGAGGCTGGTGCGGGTTCAACCCCCATTGACCCCAAATAATATTTTTTGGTTGGTCGGCCAGTGGGACCGTCGAGTCAGTTGGTATTATTTTTTTGGGTTTATTTATTTTTAAAAGAATTGTCCATCGAACTCGCTTCCGGGCCTAATTGGAAAAATTAAATAGGTGACAATTTGACCAGCTTAGCTGTTGTTTAGTGCTAATTTGTCACTCAGTTATTGCTGCTGAATTTATCCAAACTCCAAAGTTAGCTATGCTCCAAATTTAACTAGCAACAAAAGTCCTTCTTATTTGACTTGAAACTTGGACTGACAATAACTTGCGGATACGAAGTCAGAATGAGGTGTTGTCTGCATTGCTGGAATTATGACAATGAGTTCTTCGATATGGTATTGGTTTCAATGAGATACAACGACTTCCATTTTTTAGCCTCTATAGAGCCACCTGGATCATTTCTCCCCACTGAAGATATTTTGGTCCTCCAAATGCATAAACATGACTACAATATTAATCTTCATAGCAGATGCCTTTGACAAGCCACCTTTCATTTCCTTCACCTTTATACTTCGAAACTCAGAATGATGAAACCGACACCTATACCCATATGCAAACCCATAGTTTCTAATACATGTTCAATTACAAGGCCAAAATAAGACCCAAGCAAACCCCATACTTTCCAAGAGTTTATAACACACTCATGGTCAAATTTACATCTAAAACCAAATCCTTTTCTATTCAACTAAAAGGCCAAAATATCACCATGTTGCATTCATAAGTGATGGCAAACACTTCAACACTTTTACAAACATTTTTGAAACATTTGATTTACAAATGTGGGCATGCTCAAACTACTTAAAAATGTTTTGATGCCACTATCTCTCACCCAACCAAGTTAATGGGTCTTATTCTTGTTGTTGATTCTCTTGTTGAACTGCTTCATTGAATGGTTCTTGCACAAGTGCTTTCACATGCTTCATGTCCTTATTTGATCATTTCTTTGGATGGAGCTTCGAACACGTAGCTCTCTGATGTCCTCTTTTGTTTTTTTTTTTCTTGGTAAAAACCTAAGTCTATTAAGAGAAAGTATAATACAGCAAGAAGTTACAGCCAAGAGACGCAAGAGCATAGGCAGCCAGAAAGGATAGGTTTTCCACCTCGGCTCCTAGAAGAAGAGAGGAGAGAAGAGCTGAGCAGGAAGAACCTGGAAGAACAGGGGAGCAAAAGCAAAGCATAGGATTCTACCCAACATGGGAAGAGTCAACTATGCGACATTTTTTCCGTTTCTTTTTACCAACTTTGACCCAATCAGGGGGGCACTGCTGAACTAGCATGATTTGCAAACTGGGCTGGGCTGACTGAGAGGTTTCCTTGTCTGAATCCGAGGTAGAGGATTCATGATTTCTTTTCTGAGAGATTGGCTGGACGAACAAATTTTTAGGCTCAGTCGAGGGCAGATCCTGTGCCATCTTTGTAGCCACTTCTTCCTCACTCTCCTCCTCTTCATCCGAGCTAAAATCAAAATCGTCCATGGGGGGAGAGTCATGAGGCTTCCAGCTTTTGGATTTCTGCTTAGGATTGGCTTTCTTCTTTTGGGCAGGCAACAAGGGACAAGAGCTCTGATGGTGCCTTGTGTGATGGCAGTTGCGGCAGCGGAAGGCTGTGTTCTCGTAATCCAAGTTCTGAGTCCAATGAAAGTCTCCAATTTTGAGATTGATCTTATCAGGGAGACCTTTGCTCATGTCTATTTCTGCACAGATTCTGGCAAAGGTGTATAGGCCCTTTTCCCCTCTAGAAATGTCTATGTCTAGAAAGCGGCCTAGAGAGTTTCCAATCCCTTGGAACACAGCGAAGTGCCATAGATGCGATGGGAGATTAGGAAGTCTGACCGAAATTGGGAGCTTGGTGATGATCGCTATAGATGGATCGAAGTCTGGGAACAGGGGGTGAGGAATAAACCTGCTGAGCCCCAAAACCATGGCCCTGCTTTTAAAGCTTTTTGGTAATCCTCATCAAAAGCAAACACTGTAATGAAAAAGCCCTTTGAGCAAAACAGAACCTGACAATTGTTGGTCCAGTTAGAGTGAATCCACTGGTAGAGGTCTGTTGTGCGTGGCCATAGCCCATTGAACCTGCAAATAATGCCATGCTCTGCATACTTTTGGGTTTGCTCATCCAGCGTTGGATGCACTATTTCAATGGAGGGGGTTTCCTCTAGTTTGTCCACCATAAAAGGTTTGGGAGCCTGAACTGGTGGAGCTGTTTTCTCCTGCTTCTGTGCATGGACAACATCTTTGTATGAAAATGCCTTGGCTGAGGATGATTGTCCTACAGCTCCCCCTCTCAAACGGAGGGCAAAAATAATTGTGGCATTTCTCTTAATGTTGTAAAAAGAAAGGGGATAGAGATCCTCAAGTTGTTTACCTTCATGGAGAAGTCGATGAGCTACAGAGGGTATCCCCAACTTGAGTTCCAGAGTATGCTTGAGGTTCTGCACTAGATCCGATGAGCTCACCCATTGGAGCAGAGTTTTGCCAGAGATGAGCTTGATTTGGATCTGAAATGAGGCAGAGAAGTCAGAGATCTGCTTTCCTCTACATATTTGAGACGAGAGGAGGGAGGGGCTTTGAAGGGCTGTCTTTCCCTGAACTTGCCGCAGGGGCTTGTGAGGAGATAATGGGAGCATCCTGGCGTTATTGAGTTTGTTATTGCTTTCTGCCCCAAAGAGCTTCCAGTTACTCCATCCAGGCAGATCCAGGGAGCGGAAGGAGTTCTGATGATTAAAAGCAGAGCATTCTACCAGCATAAAATATGTCCTTCCAAGAACCACCGCTTGATGAGAACCAGTAATAAAATCTGCATGTTCACCCTTGGCCGTTGTGACTACAATCTGAAGGGGGCGGCAGGAGAAGGAAATAGCATCCGAGGGCCAAGAACTGGCAGCCCCAACGTCCCGAGCGTAGCATAAAAGAGTGCAGGGGGCGCTCAGAGGAGATTGGAAAGCAGGTTGTTCAATATTAACAGAGGAAACCTGCAATCCGTGACTAAAACACACATTATTATCATCGACAAGGTCGAGCAGGAGCCCGAAAGTGGCCGAAGGAAGGGAGGCGGCAGCAAGTCTGCTAGGGTTCATCGTCGGAGCTCCTGTTTGTTCCAGGTATTCAGGTAAATTTTGATGTCCTCTTTTTTTGCAATGGCTACAAAAGTTCTTTCTTGCCTAGACTTTCTTGACCTTGTTTCTACCCTGACATGGAGAAGGGTCCTCATGTATTGGCCTCTTCCTCACTAACATTATTTTCCAACACTTGGAAACAACATGGTTATTCAAACCAAAAAATGTACATGGTTTTATATGCCATAATTTTTGCACATCATTACCAATCCGCTTTTAATCAAAAGGACCATTAGAGTACCAAAAATTTGTATACCTTGCTTGGTTGTATTTGGTGCAAGCCTAGCAAGAATTACTTTCCTTAGCTCTTCCTTTGCAATGACCACTATCACGGGAATATTGTGATGTGCTCTTAGAATCCTCATTCCTTGATAGTTTTGGCAATGGCTTGGATTCTTTGTTTGAGGAATCTCTTGCTTCTATTGCCTTTGAGCACTCTCCTTCAATGTAACCTAATCCTGCAAATGGAGGTCATCTTACAACCTCCAATGGTTGTGTAATTCCTTGGCCATTAATACCAATTTATCCTCATTTATACCCAATCTTAGTGAGAAGCCTCATGTTGGTCCCTGAAATAGGTATCTCAATGCTTCCAATATAAGTAGCATCATGAGAATAAGGAGTTTCTTTTACCTTCAATTCAGTCAGTGATGCTTGGTAATCCTCTTTAGCCATCTCTCCTTTTGTAGTGGAACATTCTACCGGTTGTTCCTCCACGACCTAATCTAACATGAGCCTCAATTTTTGCTTCTCTTCCTCTACATCTTGTAGAAGTCTTCTAAGATATACATTCTCTGCTTGAATGCAATGGTTAATCTCTTCCAACTCTTGAAGTATTTCTCATTTCAATCCTTTGCCTATAATGACATTCACAATCCCTAGCAAAATAGTCAGACCACTCTGATACCGCTTGATCTGAAATGTTTTGTGAATAATTCTTAAACAAAAGTCTTCATTTGCAGGACCTTTACTAACACTTTTATTTGCATGTGAATCATGATAAAACACATACTCTAAACAATACTTCATCAATCCATCAACCATAATGAAGAAGCAAATAACTAGGAATCAATCATAACACACGATGTGATAATGGAGTTCATCTGGTGTGGACTATGTCTACAGGCCCTAGGTCAATAGTGGGGAGGTCACTTCATTTAGTCTCTACAAAATATGATGAGTACATGGAAAAATATATGTCAACAAGAGGATGAAACTCTTATGTCAAGTTGCATGTTTCTCCAAAGAGACATTCTCCTACCAAGAAATCTCACTCACAAGATGTTCTCCTTCAACATGACAAAGGAATGACTTCTCACAAAAGTGGCATAAATGGACTCTCACACATACGTGGCACAAAATGGTCCTCTCACAAAAGGTGGCATAAAGTGGCACAAAATAGTCCTCTTCAATCTGTTGATCAGATTCAAATCATAATCATCTCGCAATTCTGAAATAAATGGTTGTGATCATGACTACTTTCTGACAAAGTGTAAACAAGGCCCTCTTTTAGTATTGCCTCACCTCGGTTTTCATGCAAAGGATCAAATGATGAATTTCCTGCAAAGTTTCAGATCGTTATGCATCCGTAGCATATAGATATAAAAAAACCCTATAACATACATCCATCCTTTCCTTGAAAGAAAAACAAGAAAATGGCCAAAAAGAATCATTATACCTCCCAATTTGAAGATGGCCTGAAAATCATCTACTTAAATGAAAAAAAGACTACGTCATCGTGATCCTTGCAAAAAATTAGTTCAGATTAGTATAAACTCAACCCCATTCTGAAACTATCAATTTTGGGCCTCTAGGGAATCTAAAAGATTCCTCACAGATTCCTGTGTCAAGGTTCCACCCTTAAGGTACCATGCTCAATGTTCTTCCTTTGGAAAATCAGTTTCTCAAATGTGAGAAATGGACTGCACCATCGTGATCCTTGCAAAAATCTAAGTAATCTGAGTATAAACTTGACCCCATTTTGTCACTATCAATTATGGGCATCTATGGGGGAATCTAAAAGTTTCCTCTAATATTCTCTTGCATCAAGGTTCCATAGGGTCAATATTCCACCATTCATGGTTCTTCCCCTAGCTTCACAATTCCACTATGCTCTAGTTCCAAGTCAGTATGTCAAAGTTCCACTAGTCTCCACATTTCCCCCCCTTGGTCGAATGACACATATATATATATATATATATATATTCGACTAGTGGAACTTTGACATACTTACTTGGAACTAGAGCATAGTGGAATTTGTTGAAGCTAGGGGAAGAACCACGAATGGCGGAATATTGACCTTGTGGAACCTTTGATCAAGAGAATATATATATATATATATTATATATATTATATATATTTATATTATATAGTGGCGGGTGGAAAATACAAAGGCCACCATGGGGCATGCCAGCTGGTCAATGCCTGGCACGTTGTTGGGTAGGCGGGGGTCTTGGGGTCGACCCCCTTGTGGGACTTCACAACAATCTTTGGCATTTTGTTAAATTGGGTGGGCAATTTTTCATTCGACCGTCAGTTGGACGGTCATCCACCCGAACAACACGGGTTCAAACCCCGCCAATCCATAATCATTGGGTCGTTGTTTGTTTTAGGGTTTTTGGTCAGTGGCCAATGTGGGTTCAAATCCCACTAGCCCCAGGTAATAGTTTTTGGTTGGTCGGCTAGTGAGACTATCGGGCCCACTGTTATTTTTTTTTTTGTTTATTTAGTTTTAAAATAATCATCTACTGAATTGACTTCTAGGCCTCACTGACAAGATTAACTAGGCGAAAATTTGACTAGTTTCGGTTGTTATTCAGTGGTAAATTATCACTCAGTTTGTTTTCATCGAATTTAACCAGACTATTAAAGTTAGCTATGATCCAAATTTACCTGGTGACAAAATTCATGCTTCTTTGACTGACAATAACTCGCACATACGAAATCAGATTGAGGCATCATTTGTGCCATTGGAATCAAGATGACGAGCTCTTCAATCTTTTCCTAGTTTCGATGAGATCTAAAGACTTTGATTTTTTACCCTCTCCAAAGCCACCTAGATTACCACCTCTCATTGTTGACCTTGACTTATTCCTAGTCAATGAGGGTGTAGGTGTTACGAATAGTCATTTTTTTCAAGTAGTCCTAGGATTCATTAGTATTTTTCCAATCATCTTCCTGAAATTCTTCGTAGTCTTTTTATCTCTATCTCCAGTCAAAAGTAAAGGTATCCTACGAGTAGGTTTATAATCTATGATATGATCAACTTTTTTTTCCAAGAGAAATTTAGGTAGCAGTGAAGGTATGGTACAAAAGAAACTATCATGGAACTCATTATAAAATAGGTATCCAATTTAATATACAAATGTTCACTCTTCAATTTCCTATTCTTCATAACAGGCTTCGGAAACCTTTCAAACCTCTCATGCAAATTCATCCATCCAACCATTTATTGTTTTTGAGATTAACTATTCATCAACGACAATATTATTCATGTGATATTTTATAAATGTACTTTTGGATTTCTTAGGGGATTTCTTTGAAGAAATTTTTGTGAGTTTCAGAAAAGTTGAGCTCTTTCTTCTACTAAGGTTAGTTTAATTCCCCTCATGTATTTTTTCAAATAATTGTTAATTTTTCTCTCTCACCACTCACAAATCTCTTCCAAACTCAAAATCTATGTATGCATAATCTATTTTATAGAGCTTGGATCAAGTAATACTAGAAATGGAACAAAAATTTTCATCTAGGTGATTGTGCATATAGGTTACCAATAGTCCATCACCTAGAGAATTATATAGTCATATACAATATTATACAAGCACATGTATAGATGAGAGTACAAAACAGAAAAGTAATGGGGAGACTAGCAATAAGTTGTTTATATTATATCAATATCACCACAATAACAACAACCTTTGTTACATTCATGATCTGTTATTTATATTCTTAATTCAATTACTATGTAGTTTTAATTTCTTAACTACCTTGTTTGATCAACTTGACCCAATGGTCTACCAACTTACACATTCGACCATCTTCACTAGTTAACTATCCTTACTCATGGTAAATTGGTAGGTCTAGTAAACAAAGTTGACTAGGAAAAATATATGCCTTAGAGGCTACCAATAAATATTTGGAAGCAGAGATTGGTGGTTCAAGATGAAACACTATGAAATGTACAACTAATGACCATCCATAAAGAATGCCAACACTTAATTAGAGAATAAGCTAACCAAAACATGGTAGGCTACTTCAGGTCAGAAAAGGTCCACCAATGTGAGGATTAATTTGGAATAGAATCATGATCAAATTCCCTAGCTTGAAGAATTATATTCAAAATATTATGATAACTACCAAGATATAAAGAACTTGGTAAATAGTTCACACACATCCATGATAGCCTAGGCATAGATTCCCAATGCTTTTTTGTTGAAATTGCATTTGATGGATACACTTTAACTTGGGACCTTAGGAATTTAGAATAGGACTCTAAGTCAATAGCAATTGTAAAATACTACAAACTAAGAAGAGCACTTTAAACAAGTTGGGCCTCTGAAGAAGACATTGTGGAATGAAATACGTGTGCTTATTGGTAGACTTGAGGATATATTGGTATTGAGTCTCCCGTCACCATGAAATAGGGAATGCTCATTGATCCCTACAGAAGATATCACTGTTAGGATGGTGTAGCGAAGAGTAGAAGTTAAGCAGATTGAGGACCTAAAGGTGCCTCCCACTTCTTAGCAAGTGTTAGGTATGTTAAACCACTGTATATCCATTTTAATCACCGTTTATTCTTTGAAGGCCGCATATAATGAAATATAATATAATACTATGAACAAATTGGAATTGACAACACATTTTGTTATAGAGGTTATGGTCTAGATGAGGTCAAATTTGAGAACATGTCGAAGCTAGTACCTCAATTCAAAGAGAAACTTTAGTGGCGAAATCAATTTAGTGCTTTTTCCTCCATGAATAAGTTGAATATCAAGCCATCATATCTTCCATAACAATAGTTGACTTATTATAGAGGTTAAAAAGACAACTAACTACAATTGAGCTGATAGAACAAGAAAGATAATTATTTCTTGTAACCAAATTTGGTTTGTTGTAACTGACTTCCTAATTTCTAACTCATTTGAAGTTTATAAAAGTCGAGAATAATCAAGAATTTTGTAGATACCCTTATTGTACAGATGATCCAAGTGGATGTTGGTGGCCACCCAGTTAGACCCCCACAACTGTCTCTTTCAGTTTTTCAGTTTCCTTAATTGTAGCACAATTTACTATTTTTAGCAGTTTTTTGGGTCTTAAACTTCCAGAGCCTTTTTGAGGCCCTAAACGACGTTTTTTGGGAAATATGGGAACAACGTGGGTCAATGGACCCATGTTTCTTATCCCGAAGTTGTAGTCCTTAGATAGATCTTTCTAACGAGCTATTGTGCGCGTCAAACGAAGATCATATGCCAAAGTTATGACCCTGGGAAGTTGATGTACCAATTTACCCAAATGGGGCCCACAGTTTGGCGTTTCATCTTCTAGGGTTAGGTTTTTGGATATTTAAGGTTTTCCATTGTTTCTCAACAATACATAGGCCTTTGAGCCTCATTGTAACATAGTTCAGAGGCATGTAGCTGACACATCTATTCTCAGAGATAAGCTACAATCGCCCTAGCTAGTTTATTTCCATTTCTGTTTGTAAGCATATTTCAGTATTTTACATTAATGAAATGAAGTATTATTTCCACTACATCTCTGTGTTTATGGTTATCTCTATAATTTTTTGTGTTCCTGTTTAAATCCGGATCAATGGTATCAGAGCGGTCTGCTCTTTCTCTGTTTTCTTTGCATGTCCCCAACGAGGTTGAGATATAAGGAGTTAGGGCATGAACTGGTCGAACCTTTGCAAGACCAGCCTCGCAAATCCCGACGGCCTCCCATGGCGGATGAAAAGAAAGACAAGGAGGCAGGAGATCCTATCAAAATCTTGCTCGAAGAAGCCCTCGAGCGAAAAAGGAACGCGATGATGAACAACTTTGCCCAGATCCTTCAGCGGCTACCCAGGGGCGACGCATCAACTTCCAACAGCTACTATGGAAACTCCACGTCATTTAAGGTACAAGTTAATTTCGAAATCCCCATATTTGAGGATCAGATAGACGTAGATGCCATAGATAAATGGTTAAATCTATTAGAGGGTTATTTTTCTGTTCGTGATTTTTCTAGTCAGGAAAAGATTATTTTCGCTCTTCTCAAAGCAACCCCCCATGTCAAGCACTGGTGGGAAACCTATTGCGAGCAAAAGGATGAAAGTACGGGCTCACTATTTTCAGCTGCACCCACTTGGAATGCATTCCAGGATGCCATCAATGAGCAGTGCTACCTTGTCAAAAGCTATGAGGACAAATACATAAAGTGGACCACACTACGCCAGGGAAGGGACCAAGATGTGCTAGAGTTCACAAACATTTTTCATACCCTTTGCACACAGTTGGGTATCAAGGATTCTGAGCTGCATTTGGTACTCAAATATCGCGTCTACCTACACAGGTACATCTAGGAAGAGATGGAGTTCTTGAACATCTCCTCGCTCGGCACAACATACCGATATGCTGTCAAAATTGAGTAGAAGTTTAAATAAAAAGACTTTGGATCTACGAATCCGAAGAACAAAGGACAAAGCCAAGGCGGGGTGAACCATTACAACCCGTCGAAGCCGCAAGAAAAGAACAACACCACGAAGCCAAAGCAGGAAATAGGAAAATGGTGTGAGTTCCACAAGAGCCCCACTCACAACACAAGTGAGTGTCAGACCAAGCAGTCGCTGGTGGCCGAGTTGAAGGCTTCAAAATCAGATGCATGTTCTGACCCTGAGTCAAAACCTGACAAGGGGAATGGCAAAGGGAAGTAGATCATTGACGCAGAGCCCAGCGTCACTGTTGCCACCACCAAGATCCAGAAGAATGAGCTCAAAGATCTAGAGGAGGGGGAACGTCTTTTCCACTCACAAATGTGGGTGAAGGGTTCACCACTACAATTCATTGTCGATAGTGGTAGCCAAAAGAACCTCATTTCAACAGAGGTCATGAAGCGATTGGGCCTACTGACTACACCACGTCTGCAGCCATACACTATCGGGTGGCTTCACCAAGGACGAGATCTCCGAGTTTGCCAACAATGTCACCTTCCTTACAGCATCAAACCCTTCACAGACGAGTTATTGTGTGATGTTACACCTCTGGATGTTTGTGATGTACTATTAGGCCAACCATACTTGTGGAGGCGACATGATATGTATGATTCAAGGCCTTGCGCTGTCATTATTTCTTTGTGTAATTCATTATACAGGATATTGGAGGTAGCCCCACCTACCGCCACCTCTTTGATCATTGCTAAGAAATGCAGCAAGCTCATCTCCCATATTAGGAAATTCATTTTCTGTCTGGTTTGCTCCCAAAGTAAGGGGAAGATCATCGCCACATCCATGACCCCCACAAAGGGTTCCTCCACACAGCAGCAGCAACAACAGAGGGATACGACCATGAAAGAATACAGGAACAACTTCTCCTCACCCACAAGGTTACCACACAAGTTTCAGGTGGGTGACAAAGTTTGGTTACATTTGCAAAAAGAATGCCTTACAAGAGCCCATCAGAAGCTTAGACCACTTTGACATGGTCCTTACACCATTACCAAGGCTATGGGAAACAATGCTTTGGAGAACAACATTTCCCCATTCCTTCACTTGCACTGAGTGTTCAATGTGGATCACCCTCTACCATGCTTCCCACCATTACTGTACACATCAAAGATTGCAAAACAGCTCACCAGGGACCAAGTTTAGCAGATGGAGGAACTCAATGCAATGGGGACCATTGCTTCCTAAGGGGGGAGGAATGATCCAAGTGGATGTTGGGGGCCACCCAC
>APFE030622608.1:77928-115782 GCA_000404065.3 Pinus taeda
AATTGAATAGAATATAAATTACACAATTTTTAAAACATTTAATTCTGAAATGAATTTTAAAATAATTTTCTATTTATTTAGATTTCAATGAAAATATTTAATTAAAATTGAATAGAATAAAAATTACACAATTTTTAAAACATTTAATTCTAAAACAACGGTATTTAGAATTAACGCAATAAACTTTACAAAATTTCTAAAAGTTGTGAAATCTTTGTTAATAATAAATTTTTATCATTAACCATATGAAATAGGGAAGTTTTCAATATCAATAATTTTTTTATCAATTATTATTTTAATAATTAATTTATTTTGATTTTAATTAAATTAGATTTATTTTAATTTTACGATTTAAAGGTTAAGAGATCAAATCTTTCACTTTAAAAGAAGTTTGCACTTAAGAGAGTTTGATTTTCTATGATTGGTAGATCATAATAAAATAAATCCTAATTGTGTTTAATTTCTCTTTTAAATAAGCTTATAATTCCAAATAAATACCATACAATTCTCAACAACCATGGGTTTCTAAGATAAATAAGTTTTTTGTTTATTATGATCTATTTTTTTTATTTTTATTTTCCCATGAATTAAAAGTTGTATATTATATTACAATAATCTATTTATTTTATTTATTTATTTTTATGTACTTTGATTTAGTCAAATTGTTAAACATTACATTAAAACAACTTCTATTATTAAATAAAATAGAGTAATGACTAGCATGAGGCCACAAATTTGCCCATAAAATAATGGAAATTAAGGTAGGATTTTGAAGAAATCTGGCAATTTCTTTTGGAAATCAAGGGTTGTTGATGGTGTTCAATCTATTTCCACCATCAAAAAATGATTCAAATATTCCAAGGATTGGATTTTCTGAAATGTTTCTAAGATGTTGTAATGTAATGTTTAACATTTTGATTAACTAAAATTATCTAAAACTAAAATTAAAATAAAATTTAAAGATTTTAGTTAAATAAAAAGATTAATATAATGTAAGGTAGGCATTTTAAGTGGGTCAAAATAAAATAAAATAAAAATAACAATCACAAAATAAAAATGACTATAAAAATAAAATAAAAATGGTATATGGCATTGAAGATCCATGGTATTCTTGTGCAATATAACCTATTTAAAAGAGGAAATTAAACTAGTCTAGATCCATTTTAACTACGCATCTACCAAAAACCCATAAAGATCAAATCTCTTAATATACAAACATCTTTTAAAATATGTAATTAAGATAGATCTAAATTTGTGGTATATTAAATAACAAGTTTTAATTCACAAATTATTTGCACAAATTTCATGATATTAAAAATTATAATTAAAATGTTAATTTTAAATTAAAAAATATAATTTAACCTAATTTTAAATATAAAAGGTTATAGTTGTTCTATAAAGAAATGGGGCAAAGCAACTTGATATAAAAACCATTCACAGAAAGCAAGACTTTTAGGAAAAAAAAATATAAAATTAAATCAAACAAAAATAGAACAATTTCTCAGCAAACTGGAAAAACTTTTTTTTTTTGACTAATAACTATAATTAAATATCATAAATTTACACCATTTCAAACTCAACTATAATATAAAATAATATATATTATATTATGCAACGAAAACATGGAAACCAATTTTCACAGCACAACATGTTATCACTCAGGTTGTTCCCAAAAGTTGTGGAAAAGGGAATACGGTCGAGGTAACCACAGACCAATCTTTTAGACATAGATTCTAGCCTATCTGCATCCAGAGAGGGCTCTCTCTTTATAATTTAGCTTTGTTTTGAGTTATATTAGGCTAGTTATGAAGTACAAGGGTTTGTTTGATTTTTGGATGGTGATCTTCAATAGAACAGGGGTGTACATCTAAGAAATTTAGTCCATTGGGCTAATGGAGTCTATGAGGATGAGTTGCTGGATATGGTTTCTTTGCCAGAGGGTGGTACTACAGAGTAGGGTAATCGATCATGGAACAATTTATAAGCTGGAATCAAATGGGATGGAGTCTGTGGGTGAAGGGCAATTAAGAATCCTTCATCATGCATATAGAGGGACAATGAATGATTATTGCTAGGGAGTAGTTAAAAATTCCTTAGCTAATATTCAAGGTGTAAGAACCAGGGGAAACAAGAGCAGTGAAGAATTCCTGTTTATGCTAATTTTGAAGAAAAGATCAATAATAACGGAGATTGAACACAAAGTGCAGTCAAGCAAGTTCTGGGTTATTCTTTTTCCCCGTTATTTAGATTATGAAACATAGATGATATATAAAACACAGAAACAATAAAACATAAGTTAGAAAGACTTATTGAGCCATGAAACGATTCAAGAATTCTGTAACATAGTCCTCTGCCATCAATCCCACATCCAGAAAGTCCAACAACAATGGATTCCAACAGCTTTTGTATTCAGAAGGTTTTGAGAGTTACAGTGCAGTCTAAGAAATGCATCACCAACCCAAAATACTTCGCTTGGGGAGGTATTTGTACAAAAGTGTTTATAAAATATCTCAAAGAGATAATATCTAGTAATAACTCATTCTACCTACTCTACAGGAGAAGTAAATGATCTTGAAAACAGGGAGAAATAAATGAAGAAGTAGATGTTGTTGTGCTGGCCGCTCAGTTGGCGAGATGTGTTGACTGTAAGCTCAATGAGTCGGCTGGTGGCTGTTTCCACTAATATTCTGCGCTACTTCCTCGGCTTCCTCGGGTGCATTTAATTTTGATTTGATAGAGTGTTGCCCCGCACGACTCTTATCCGTTCCTATCCTCCTCTTTGTGGCATATGGTACCAAGGCTTTTGATTTACCAAGGATATAAAAGATACTAGATAAATGTTTATAGAATTTGCAACATGCTTTGCCACCAATGCTCCTCTCGTAACTAATGTCTTTGCAGCTTTCTCAAAGTCTCATCAGCGTCTGTGAACCTGTAGAAGTTAGGCTGGACTGTAAAAATATGTCTCACTTCATTTTCAATATAAAAGAGATTTTCCAAGCTGTTGTAGAGAGTTTGGCCAGATGGAAGGGCCTTCTCTACCGAAGTACTTGATGAAGCTTTTACTTGATCAACAACATGTTTATTTAACTTGTGTGTGTACTCAACTTTTCTTAGCAGGCGTTCATTGCTTCCCACCAGACTTGGCAAGCCCCTTTTATGCAAAACTGCAAATATTTCTACAAAAGAATTTACCTCCACTTGCATGTCTTGGCTCTTCCTCTCCAAATTCTGCATCAGGGTTCTCATGGTCAGAACTCTTTTGATTGTTAAGATGGTGTATGTCCTATCTCTGATGTCTAGTGCTACTAGTTCTTCACTAGTCTTAGTGTTCAAAAAATGGATTAGCCTATTGGCCTCTTCAGGCTTATGTCCCAATAAATTTCTGGCCTTTTGAATTTCCACCTGGGCTGCTGCTATCAAGTCAATCTCCTCATATATAACCTGAATAGATCTCCATATATTACAAATGGATTGATTGATGTTAGCCCACAAAATGCCTTTGATTTCTCCAAAGGCTTATCTAAAGAGAGGTCCTTTTCTAATGCTTTCACTTTGTTCTCTAATGCTTTCACCTCTCTTGTCCTTTCTACCACAGTCATTTTGGATTTATCATAGCTTATTTCTAACTTTGCCAATTTCTCGTTAGCCTCTTTTAATTCTGACACTTGGAGTTTTAGCTCCTCCATGGCTTTCATTAACTGCTCTATGGTCATGGTGGTACTGCTGCTTGTTGCTGTTGTTGTTGTTGAAGTACCTATTGCTGATGCTGGGACAGTGGGAGGCACTGCTGTTATACCTGTAGGAGGAGTAGTTGTGACTGTTGGAGCTATTTCAGGTGGTTGGGAGGTCGACTCTCCATGCTTATCTTGTAGTGCTTTCTCCAAGGCTTGCTCTGTCTCACTTAATCTTTTATTCATTCTCATCAGCAAGTCCATCATGTCCTCCTCTGCTTTTTGCTGCACAATCTCTGAAGTTTGTGGATGCATAGTAGTAGGCAGCTTCAATTGTTTCCTGAGGGCAGCAATGTCCTCTTCCTTCTTTTTAATCAATTCTTTTATTCCTTTGGAATCCTTGGGATCATGTCCCAGCTCAATGATAATATCTTCCAAGGACTTTATCCTGTTTTCCTTGGCTAAAGAAGATGCCTTCTCCAAATCTAGTTGGGCCGGTGTGTTGTTCAATGAGTTCTGCAATTTGTGAGCCAACATTGCCTTATCTGCCAATTTGGAGTAGACCATCTCTCCAGTTTGCTTGTGCAACTCAATCTGGTCCACTGGATGAATGTCTTTGGCAAGGACCTCTAGATTTGTCCTGATGTAGTCCGCTGCTGACTATGGCTGCTGCACTTTAGGCTTAAAGTGGCTCAACATCATTTTTCCTTCTTTAATGTCATATGCAGACATTAACCTTTGCTGGTTGGTGGGGGTCATCTTGAGAAATTGATTATAAAGTTGCAGTCTCAATGGGTCATTCTGGGCCTTGATGTCCGTGAATGTTCTTTTGATATGAGAACCTTTCTTGCTTTGCGGCCTTGTGGAGGAAACTTCGACACTATGTTGTCTCTCCAATTCCTGCCTATGAGAGCTGGTGGATATTTCTATTACTGGGGAGATCTGTGGGCTAGTTGCCCTCTCACCTCTTAGGCTTTCTATGGTTTCCTCAATAATTTCCTCTTCAGCTAGAGGATCCACTCTCTACCTTTTTGCCTCTAGTTGCTCTGCTGGTCCACTTACAGGTGTGGTCTCTTCGCTGTCCCTTTTCTTTCCCTTTTCCTCATTTAGAGGAGTCCGTAATGCTAGTATCTTTGGTGCTTTGGTCTGGACAGGAGGAATTTGTCCTTGGCCCTGTTCCTTTGGTGTTGCTAGCTGATCTGTCATTATGTGCTGCTCTGTATCTAGCACTTCTTTGCCCTTTGATGTCCCTACAGCTGGTGTAGTGCTCTCTTCTGTATGCTATTGTGAAGTCCTAGCAGCAGATGTACCCACTCCGGTTTGCTGAGGCAATTTGAAAAATACCTGTCCAAAAGAGTCCAGGTCAAGAGTCTTCTCTAGATTTTTCATACCTTGTTCCATTTTCTCTTGCTCAGTAAGCTCTTCTATCAATGTGCCCTCTACCCACTCATATTGACTAGCAAATTGCTCTATTTCAGGGATCCTACAATGTTTATAGGCTGATAACCTGTTTTTTACTTTTCTTTCACTGATAAAGCCATTTGGGTCATAGGGTACCCACCAAAAGCTCTTCCTTAATTTGAGTTCTTCCCCCAATATCTTGTCAGCATCTTCCCATGCTTCCCTTTTGTTAAGGATAAAAGGGCCTAACTGGTTTCTTATTTTGAGTTGGGCCTTTTTCTTTGCACTGTAGAAGTGAGTTAGATCTAAATTTATTAGTTGCCTGTAATATTCCAGAGCAAACAATCTCATAGGCACATACTTGGGCAGATTATAAGGGCATATCTCACAGCCATATATCCTGATCTCAGTGTGATTCTAGTAGAAATACCAGTCACCTATTCTGTAGATCTTAGAGAGCTATAAAATCCTTTGCATATCACCAGAGAGTCTAGGAGGAGGAGTTCTCATCAGTAGAGAGGAGACCGGATATATAAACAAATCAATGAATTCACAGTAAGTGTATGGAGAGTTATGGACTTGATGGAAGATTGAGGTCCAAAAGATCACAGACCTCCTCTCTCCTTTAGAATCCAATTTTCTGATGGGAAACTGAAAACTGTCTGTTTGATAGTATAAGAACAGATGATATATATAAGATGTGTACTTAAAGACTCCTTTACTTTCTAGACTCATGAATTGGTAATGGATCTTGTTGCCAATGAAAGTAGCAAAGTCATATTTGACAGCAGGAGGCTATCCTAGAATAAACATGGACAACAAAGCTAAGATGGTCTCATCAACAAATTCACTTGTCTTAAATCCCAAGACATAGGATATCATATCAATAATGAATCTTCTAGCTTTATTGACCCAGGCATGGTGAAAAGGAGGTGGCTCTGTGGGCTAGCAATTTGGTCTCATAAACATTTGAACAACACGGGTTATCTCTGCATTGGGTAGTTTAGAGCCTTGCTCAAGCAAAAATTGCATAGAAAGAGGAGCCAGAGGCTGAGTGGGTTTGAAGTGTAGCATTTCATTTATGGACTTAGGAGTTATATGAAAGAGGATAGTTCCAGTTGGAGTCATAACTGCTCTCTGAGTAGGTTCATAATTGGCACAGCATAGGTGGATAACACCTGGGAACACATTTACTGAGGGGAGGTAGTACCTGGGCAGATTGGATTCCCATATCGCATAGAGATCAGTTTGACTTAGGTGACTGTTCCTAATTTCACAAATGCTTGGAGGTGGTTTTTGTCACCAGTTAAGTCTTGTATTTGAAAATCCCTATTAGTCAAGGGAAACCACTCTAACTCTTTGTGAGGTGCATTGAGGGGAGCAACATTGAGGGTCACAGGGGCTTCCATTGCTCAATTTTCTGTGATTTTCAAATTGTAATCTGGGTTTTTGTAGCAAAAATAGGCAAAACAAGAGTTTTGGGGATTTTCTCCGGGAATTTCAGACCAAAGTAGATTTGAATTTAGCTCACTGGGTGAAATTTATGGAGAAAAATGAAATTTGTAGGGTTTTTAGTAAAAATGGGTAAAAGAGCAGTGTTTCTGGTGCACTTATTTGAAGGCAGTATGGTGAATTGAACTCGAATTCGGGTCTTTTGGACAAATTGCAGAGAAAACTGAAATTCATGGGGTTTGGAAACAAAATTAAGGAAAATACCTGTCTTTAACAGCGCACTGTGCGGATTGCAGGTTGTGGGACGTGCTGGAGAACAGGACTGTGGACTCTGTTTGGATGGGTGGCAGATTGTATGGTCGCGCAGTTGCCTGGACGTAAATCGCATGCAGTAGTTCTGCAGAGAAAAACAAGTGAAAATGAGTGAAAATGACGTTTTCATGACCTTTTAACAAAAATTGACTTTGGTGGGCTTTTGGAGCTTTTCGATTGAGTGATGTCAGCAAGATGGAATGGTTTGTCACGACGCGAGGTAGGGAAGCTGATGTGGCGATGATGTGGAGGTGATGTCAGCAGATGAGGTGGTGATGACATCAGCGGGGGGCAGCGAGGGCGGTAAGCGGTTTTGGGCCCGCACCGCTTATCGGCTAGGGTGGTATTGGCGGGGAGGGCAGCGAGCACTGTGCGAGGGCGCCATGCGTCCCTTAGTATGGTGGGAATACCACCATTCCCCGGGAATTAAACTTTAGTTTGGAGGGTCCTCGCGATATTGCTGTGGGTCGTTGGATGGGGAGGGCCAGATCCAATGGTTGGCAACGAATGGAACTGGCGGAGGGCTATGACGCGGGGCCCATTAATTAAATCAACTTTTTTTAATGTGGGTGGATATTACCTTTGGTTATCGGGATTGTGGATTTGGTTATTTATTTAACCAAATATTAAATAAATCCCGTGATCATGAATGAAGGGTTATTACATGGTTCTGGATGAACCATTAATTCCCAAAAATATAATGATACTATTGATATTACAACCGAGGCGGGGAATATTAAACATTTTGGGGTTTTTATGTATTAATAGCATATGGGAGAGGGGAAATAGCCACAAGGAGTTAAATAATAAAGTTAAAATGTAATTAATGTGATTCATGAAATGGCAAGCGCTAAGTGATGATCTTAGGCTATAGGGAAAGTAAGGATTTTACACAAGAAATGTGGCTTTTTTTATCCTAAGTAAAAACAAAGTTTCACTTAGTCCTTTTCATGAAATGGAGTGAACTAGGAGTATTGAGAAGATCTCAATATCCTTGGGGGGAGGTTAGTAAGTGACTTTTGGGAGAGGAGTGAAGGGAAGTTAGACATGCATCATTTGATCTATCACCACATAGTTTCCATGGTACTTATGATAGTAATAAGATGAATCACCTTTGAAAGACAAAATTACTCATAAGCCTGCTTCTGCAACATCAAAACTGCCTACCTAGCCTATTATACCCAACATTTTTTCTTCCTTTTTCCTTGGGTGCATTTAAACTAGCAAACCCTTACTCTCTTCTTTTCTTTTAACTGCCATCCAATCTAAGTCTGCCCTTATTTCTTCCAGGGGCTCAGATTTAGCTGTTGAGCACCTTTGCTTCTCTACCTAACTACCTATCTGCCAAGCTTGAACTGTTTGGACAGATTTTGTTCTCTATCTCTAAAACAAGAAATTTAAACATGAACTCGCCAAGATTAAGCTGTTTGGCCATCCATCAATTGTGGAAAGAGTCAACCAACTGCACGCAATGAGATTCTTATGCAAAAATAGAATAGCAGTGGCATTTTGGACTAGCACACTCTCTTGGTCTTTTCTTTGGGGTTCATTTCTTTTTTTTTGACCATTTCATTCTTTTTGCCCTTTGATCTTTCTTTTAGGGCATACCCTCTTTTCATTTTTTAACTTTTCTATTTTTTCAAAATATGGAACCTTTGAAGCATGGAAAGGATGAACATATTTGGGATTTTACCAGTCAATCGTGAAATATGACACCTATTGGTATAGGAGCATAACACTGCACAGCACAGTGGAAGACCTTTTTTTTTTTTACTAATGAGCGATTTGAGATTAAAATAATTTTAAAAGTTAACACCTTTCACACCAAACTTTACAATTATATATCGTTGAACGAACAACGTGGACAACCAATTTTCTAAACACAGTGGAATACTTTTTGACTCATGATATTAAACTTTACACCATCACACCAAACTTTATAATTATGTATGTGTTTCAAAACTAATTTTCTCTACACCATTCACGCCCAACTTTATAATTATATATATGTCTCAACGAAATCATCGGCAACCAATTTTCCCACTTGGCATAGGCAAATTTAAATTAAGTGGTGTTTTACCACTTGCCATAGGCAAACTTTTTATTAATTTATTAATTAATTAATTTTTTTATTATTAAACAATAAAATTGAAGGAAGTATATTGGAAATTTTAGCACCTTAACATTCTTAAATTTATTTAAAAATATTTTAAATGGTAACATTCCACAATTAAGAAAATTTGAAAAAATAGAAAGATGGTATTTAAGTAACAATAAATTAGAAGGAAACATCCCTAATGACTTGGACCTTAGTAGAAATAGTCTCTTTGGAAAGATTCCAAATTCTCTTGCATCCCTTAAACAACTAAGAATCTTCATCACAAGAAGATATCAGGAACCATACCTTCCAACTTGGGAGATTGTATAAATTTGGAATTGCTTGACTTGTCTCACAATAAGCTCTCCGGGAGTATACCACATGATATTGGAAAACTTTATAATCTACATTTATATTTGAATTTGTCATGGAATTTATTAGAAGGTTTCTTGCCCGTGGAGATTGGTAAAATTGCAATGGCTCAAACTATAGACATTTCAGTCAATCAATTGACTGGGGAAATCCCTCCTACACTTGGAAGTTGCAGTGAACTACAATTATTGAACTTATCTCACAATACCTTCCAAGAGTCTATTCCAGATTCACTGGGAAATTTGCAAAGTCTCGCAAACTTAGATATCTCTTCCAACTCCTTATCAGGTGTAATACCAATTTTCACTCGTAGGAAGTTGAAAATGCTTCAAAGTTTGAATTTGTCCTTCAACAATATCATGGGGAAAATTGCGGAAGGAGGATTTTTCACAAATAAACAATTTTCATGTCATTAATTGGAAATCCTAGCCTTTGTGGACCACGAGAATTTCAATTACCTACATGTCAAACACCAAGCGGTCATTTTTCACTTGTGAAAAGAGTGGTACTATCAGCGAGTGGAGTTATTGCTTTTATACTATGTTGTTTACTTTTAGGACTCCTTTGGAAAAGGAATATGCATATACAATTTTGATTCTTCACAAGCCATTTTGCAAAAGTTAGAGTACAAAAGGATCTCATATTAAGAGCTTTACATAGCAACTAATGGATTTGCGAAGGCCAGCTTGTTGGGAACAGGGAATTTCGGTTCAATTTATAAAGGAATTTTGAGCGATGGCACACTTGTTGCTGTGAAAGTTTTCTAGTTGCTAAAAGACAAGGTTAAAAAGAGTTTCGAAGCAGAATGTAGTGTCTTACAAAAGGTTCAACATCGAAATTTGGTGAGAATCATAACCTCATGTTCCAACATTGATTTCAAAGGATTGGTGTTTGAATATATGCCTAATGGAAGCCTAGAGAAGCATTTGTATCCCAATAGAGATGGAAACAATGGTGAAGATATATGTGAATTGGGACTAAAAGCATGATTGGACATTGCAATAGATGTCGCTCATGCCATTGAATATCTTCATTGTGATTCTTTTATGCAAGTAGTGCATTGTGATTTAAAACCCAACAATATTCTTATTAATGAAGACATGTCAGGGCATGTAACAGATTTTGGTATTGTAAGGTTAATTGATGAAACCTCTACTGAGTCACTTACTTCAACACTTGCTTTGAAAGGATCCATGCCAAGCTATATTGCACCATGTATGACATTTAGAATGTTATATTTTTACTCGTCATTTCTCAATGTCTCATCAACAATTTCTTATGGACTAGTAGAGTAAATTTTGATGAATGTTATCTTGAATGCAGAGTATGGATTAGGTGAGCCAGTTTCTACCAAACGAGATGTTTACAGCTATGGCATTTTGTTATTAGAAATGCTTACCAGGAAATGGCCAACTAATGATATGTTTATTGGAGACCTAAACTTGCACAAGTGAGTAAATATATCCTTTCCAAGCAGAGTGAAGGAGGCAATTGACCACAACCTTCTTAGCGAGGTGGATGGAGATGAATTTGAAGAAAATAATGTATTCAATTGCATATTTTCTTTTGTTGGCTTAGATGGTCTGACCCAAGTTCGGAAGAGTTAGTTAGCCAAACAAATCCCGCAGCTACTGGCCCTTTCGGCAATAGCCCGCAGAATGCGGACTGAGGTCTCACCTAACGTAGTAGGGGAGGGTGTTGGAACCAGGTTTCCACACCCTTGAGATGTCTAGATGTGGTCTGGGGGCTTTGCGCACCGTTTGGCAGCTTCGCGCTGCTCTACTTCGCGCAGATCTGGACCTAGGATAATCCTTACTACTTATTAATGCGTTGTTTCTGTATTCAGTCTTCTTATTATGGTCTTTAAGCAAACATTTATCAGAGTTAACCAATTCGCGCACTTATAATAGACACATATTCATATTTTTATAAGCATATGCGCATAGATCAAACAGTACAGTAAACATACAAAAGCCAAATCCGTGATAATTCAGATTTAACACAAAATTTCAGAAACAACTTATCTTTATTTACTTTCTTCACCAATACATCCAGATCCGCCCTGCGCACTCAGCTCTAGAGGTCCGTGCACATAGCTGCAGACTCTTCCAAGCCTTTGCACACACAGTTGCAGAGCCTCTATCTACTACACAAACCCTCGACTCGGACTTACAGACGCTTCAAGACTTTCCTTCTCAAAAACCCATTACACATCAGATGCCAGATTTCATACCCAAAAAAAATTGCCTTCTACCCATAGAGCCTCACTCTATTTATACCTTCCTATGGTCCGTGGACCGACTTACTTCCTAGTATTCTATATTATTTCTTGGGTGGACAACCCCTTGACTCGACCTTTTACATTTCGCACTCTGCATATTTTGGAGGTTTACAATATTTTTATCCTAATTTCTAGGCTATCAAGCCCAAAACTATTACACGGGACCTCCACTACCCAAAAGTCCCCCAACACAATCATCATGACTCATCTCGAGTCACTCATTGGTGTGGAGAGACACGCTGCCTTGGCTTCGTGGTTCACCTCCCTCTGAGTGACACTCATCATCCTTTTGCTTCTTCTTTGTCTCCTACAACGCTTCGTCCGACTCCTGCTTCATTGTTTCTACCAATTTCTGTGACCGATAATGCCCATTCTGCTCTGCTCGGCTAACATAGAACACCCCCTCGTAGGATTTTAGCTCAAGTGGGGGAGCCGCATATGGGACCTCCTTGTACCACCGCAGCCATTTCTGACCTTCGTATCTGCTCTTCGCATTGTCTGCTGCAGCTTGTGTTGCAATTTTGGAGGACCTTTGTTGTTGTCCATGAGATCCCAATCCTTAAGGTCCTTTAGAGATTACTTATTAACTTCGTTTCTATTAGTGGTCTTCGTATTTCCATCCTTTATCTTTTCTGTTGTGGTTCTTTGACCTGCCCCCGGGCAGGGTGGCGACATCCGGACCAATTCTACTTTGCGTCTCCCTTTTTCTAGTACATTCCCTACTATTGATGCTGAACTCTGCGTGATGCTCGCAGCTGCCAATACCAGGTTCCTCAAAGAGTCTTGCCTTTTCATTAGCCATATCACCACCCTCGGGCTTACTCCCTATGCAGAGATAATGAAGAGTTCCATATCGGTAACCAGCTTGTGTTTTCCAGAAATGTAGGTCGCCCGATGGATACCCCTTTGTGATTTATAAGCGTTTTGAATTTCAAATTCCCTGGCTACTGCTTGTTCTGGCGTCCTCGTGTTAAACTTGCAACAACTCATTCCATATTTGGCTCGTACTTCTTCTCTTAATTTCCTGTTGCCCGCTCCTCTTTTCCATAATGCAGCAATCTTGTCATGTATAGTGACAGCAACAGTCACGTCTCCCCCTATCAACGCATCAGTGCACTCCTTGTCGCGTAACCGCGGCCTTTGTGGTTGGCCAAATCTATGCGTATCCTGGCAATCGCGCCTCTTTCCCCCAGACTACTTTACCATCTCGTGCTCTCTTTCCACTGGATGGAGCGGTGAGACTGTCCCTCAGACGGTTAGCCAGGTGGTTGGCCCACCCATGTAGAGCTTTAGGCAACTGCCATTCACTCTCCCCGGGAAGGGGACTTCATTGAGTTTGGCAAGTTGAATCGTGCCCCCATCAGTAACTCCTTTGATGACATAGGGTCCTAACCAATGCATTCGAAGTTTTCCAGGGAATTTCTCGAACTTGCTGTCATATAGTAATACTAGATCATCCTCCTTGAAGGTGCGCACCTTGATATGGCGATCATGCCATACTTTCTCGCACTGTTTCTGTACTTGCTGATGGAATCCAGCCAAAAACCGTTCCTCCTCTAGTTCCTCTAGCTGCGCGAGCCATTGCTCCAAATCCTCGCGATCTGCCATACCTGGTATTGCCGCAATCCACAGACTAGGCACAATATATTCCACAGGCATAACGACCTCCTTGCCATAGACTAACTGAAAGGGTGTCTAGCCCATCAACTTTTTGCATGTGGTTCGGTATGCCCATAGCATAGCAGGGATGCGCAAGGCCCAGTCATTCTGCTGTGCATTACAAACCTTGGTCAACGCGGTCTCTAAGATTTTGTTGAATGCCTCAATGGTCCCATTCGCTTGTGGGGGGTATGGCATACTCTATTGCTGATATATCTGGAATTCCCCAGTGAGTGCGTTGATCGTTTCATTCAAAAAATGTGTTCGCTAATCGCTCATGAGAATTTTGGGACATCCAAACCATGTTAGTACATTCTCGAACAGAAACTTCGCAGCTGTGCAATCCTTAACCAGCTATGCCTCTGCCCAGTGAGTCAAATATTCTGTCGCGGTGATGATGTAGAGCACCCCCATCTTCCCTCGCAGATCGATAGGTCCTACAAAGTTGATTGCCCACTTCTCAAAGGGTTGTAGCATCATCTGTGGCTGAAGCGGCATTTCATCTCTCCGCGATGGTTTCCCTGTCCCTTAACATACATTGTAGGCTCAGCAGTATGCTTTCAAATCTTGAAGCAGAGTGGGCCACCATAATCCTGCGTGAAGAATCTTCTAAGCTATGGCATGACCTGCATAATGTCCACCAGCAACCCCCCCATGTGCTTCGTCCAGGATCTGTCCTTGCTCGAACTCCGGGACATAGCTGCATAATATTTCGTCATTGCTCATTTTGTAGAGGTGTCCTACAATCATGGTAAATTCTGCTACACGGATCACCAATTTCTTCTTCTGTTGAATAGAATATCCCTGCGGCATGGTTCTCGTAGTTAAGAAATGGATTATATCCTCAAAGTGGCCATTTGTTGTGCACACTGCATACAACTGTGCATCTGGGAGTCCGTCCTCTAAATTTGTGGGTTCTTCATCGGTCTCAATTCAGGACAAGTGATTGGGGCCTGTGTTTCGATGTCTTGGCTTTACAATGACCTCGAAGTCATATTCCTAGAATAACAGCAACCACCTACAAATGCGCCCCCCCAACACAGGCTTATTCACTAGGTATTTTAATGCAAAGTGATCGGTATACATCTTAAAGTGGCCTCCGAGCAGATAGTGGCGGTATTTTTGAAGCACGTACACCATCGCTAATCCCTCGTGCTCGGTAGTGGAGTAATTATTCTTAGCTTTTGACAACTGGTGACTGGCAAATGCAATCAGATGGTCAACTCCCTCCACTCCTGGTTGAGTAAGTACCACCCCCAACGCAATACACGATGCGTCGACATGCACATGAAATTCAATGTCCCATTTTGGAAAGACCAATATAGGAGCGTATGCCATCTTTTCCTTAAGTATTTCCAGACTTTTGTTGCATTCCTCATTCCAACAATAAGTAACATCCTTCTTTAGCAACTATTCCATTAGAGCCATGATCTGGGCATAGCCTTTGATGAACTTCCGATAGTAGCCCGTATGTCCCAGTGTGGCAGGTAGTTGTTTGACACTTCGCGGTGCTTGTAGATTGAGTATGATAGCGATCTTTTCTAGATCCACCATCAAGCCTTGCTTACAAACCACATGGCCCAACAGGTTTCCGAAGGGGATGAGGAAAGTACACTTCTTCAAGTTTAAAGCAATCTGGTGTCATTGGCAAGTATCTAGCATTAACCGTAAGCTTGCTACATGTTTTTTAACTAGTCCAAAGATGGTCCAGTCATCAAGATATACCTCTAAGAAATTGTGTATGAATTCCTTGAATGTTGCTACCACAATTCGTGAAAATATCATCGACGCATTCTTCAAACCAAAGGGCATCACCATATATTGAAAATAACCCCATTTGATGGCGAACGTTGTTTTACTCCTGTCCTTTGGCACGATCTTGATCTGGTGGTATCCTGAGAACCCATCCATGAAGGAGTAGGCTTCCTACACCTCCACATTTTCCAATACCTCATCTGTAAAGGGCGTTGGAAACGGATTGTTAACACAGGCATCATTGAGCTTTCTGAGATCCACGCAGATGCGAATCTCATCTTTCTGTTTCTTCTCCTGCACAACCATCGGACTTACCCAGTCGGACTCCTCGACTGGTTCAATGATTCCTGCTGCCAGCATCTTGTCCAGCTCTTCGTGGACCTTTGCTTTGTATTTTGGATTCAATCGGTAGGGTCGCTGCTTATCTGGCTTCGCGTCCGGCTTTAATGTTATCTTCATCATTCCTAGGTCTCCTAGGATCCCTTTTAGCTCCGTGATTTTTGTTGGGAATAAATCTCGATATTCGCGAAGCAATCCGACGACCTTCTCCACTATGGTGCCATCCCAATAGTCCCCAAGCATTTCATACTTTGGCTCTTCTTCTATTTCGATATTGACTTGTTTTGTTTTCAAAGGTGTCGTGATATCTGGATCTTCGATTTCAGGTCCACGCACCTCGCGGCTCCCCTCTAATTCCAGAATATTGACGTTTCGTGGATCGTCCTCATCATCTTCTACCTGGACATTGTAACATTCGAGAGACTGACTCAGCTGTCGCGACCAGTCGGGCTACACAGTTTCTTCTGGTTCCAGTGTTGTTTTGAAAATGGCAGCCTTCACCAGCTGTAATGCGTTGTCCACGGGATCCATACATTGATCTTCAAAGAGGAAAGTCAACAAAAACCCTTCACGTAGGATATCCAACTCGCTTGTGTCATGTCGAAGTTCTACTTCTGTATGCCAGTTTCTGGGAATTACATCCAGGATGTGATAAAATAAGTGCACCCATTCTGGTTGAGGTTCCTCTCTATAGGCTTTGATCCATTTGGTAAGGTGCATGCGTGAGTCATCATGTCCGTCATATTTCCCTATTATTCATAGTTCCATCTTCCCAAATCTTATCTGCATCATGCGCCTGCAGCCACGCCAATCTTTGAAAGTCCCTTCATCTGTGCCCCACCACCGCATAGGTGTCGCGCGCAACACCCATTTCAACACATCGAACCGTTGGTGCTCTAGTACCGCAATTTCAAATTTGGTCAGGAATTCATCTATGATTGTCAGCCCATCATACGTCGACAATTCACGATCCTAGGCCCTCACGCAGCATAGAGATTTGGTCACCATATTACAGTGTAGCATGGTCACTCCTTTCAACCTATTATGCCACCATTTATCTTCTTCATCTGAATCAGTGGTGTAGGACTCTACATAGCCCCATGATATTCTTCTATCCCCCGTTGTCTTGACCCATTCTTGCCTTTGTGTAGACATTCTGTAGATACCATCTAATTTGTCGTCACTTTCTTTATTGCCTACGGGTTCAATGTAGCACAGTCCTTCAGCCAGATCTAGCGGAATGACTACGCGGATCAACTTTGTTTCAAATATCATTGTCTGCTTCTTTAAATTAATAACCCCATTCATGTCGGTGGCCCAGTCTATTCCCAACAACGCAGGATAAGGCATACTTTCCTCCATAATTTCAATAACTTTAAAGTCCGTCCGAGTACTTGTGCCATCAATATCTACCATAATTCCTTGCAGCGGTGCCATGGGCAGGACCTTCTGTTGGTTTGTCCTCCGCAATTGGATAGGGGACCATTGTAGTGTAGGCTTACCCATGTGTTCCCAAGTCTGTTTGGGTAGTACGTTGGCATCTGAACCCAGATCGAGAATGACCTAATCCATCTCATAATCACTAATTTGCGTTGTTAATCGCATTTCCCTCTCGGTCCGTGGCACATGCATTCCTAATTTTCGAACTATGTGAGGTTCACTCCATCCTACGCACCTATTTATCAATTCCTGTAAGCCTTTGGCTACCCTGTTGTCACAAAGTAGTTTTATACAGGTCTCTAAAAAGGTAGTTTTCATCGAGGGATCCCTGCGCGGCTCAGGCTGATCCCTACTGCCTGGGGTAGAGACCTACGCGAAGCTCTCCCTAGCTTCCAGATATGTCTCCTTACCAATCCCTGTGTCTTCCTTACTTCCTTCTATCTGCTCTTGTGGCCGTGCCATTTCGCAGAACCATGTTTACTTTGGCATCTTCATCACGAGGTTTGGATCTCATCATCTGCACGTTCTGGGTTGTTGTTGGTTGCGCTACCCTTTTTTCACGAATCTGCGCTATTAGTGTAGGGAAATATATCAGCTCATGATCGAATTTCTCACTGTAAGTGCATGAAATTCTAGTTGGGTTGGTGTAATCCTGCATGTAATATCCTAGACCTCCGCAGTTGTAACATATTAGCTACCCATAACCCCTTCCTGGCCCCATTCCGCCCTGTCCTCATCCACGTCCCTTGAACCCACCGCACGTGATCGTCGCAGCTAGATCCTGACCTTGCACCCCAGTCTGCATTCTGTAAGCAAGTGACTGGTCCATTAATAATTGATAGCTACGATAGTCTCTTTCCTCGTGACCCACTGATCTACAGAAGTTGCAAAACAACTTCTAGGGGGTCTGGTTGAATTTTGGCAGTAGATGATAGTTCTGTGTTATGCTTTCCTCGCACCTGACAAATTGCGCACTAGAGCGGGGTTTTCGTGCTTGGCCCTGCCTGCACCTCTAGTCATAATGGTGTTGGTCCCCCCGTTGCCACATAATTCGTCAAGACTGGGCAGTGATCTTTATCATGTCCTTGGCCCCTGCACTTTATACACCATACTTCCTCCCGGACTTCTAGGCGCGGTGCCTGTTCCTGTTTCAACTTCCTCATTTCCAAACACAAGTTTTGGATCTGTGCTTGGATTTTCTAAACTCCCAATCCCGGGTCTTGTAGCGGAGTTTCGTGCAACCTCATCGCGGTCTCCAATGCTTCAGCCTGGGTTGATATCTTCTGTTGTGATAAAGTCATCCTTAGATGTGGTGTTAATGATGCCATAAACCAAGCGTAGTTTTGTGCATCTGTTAGTGTCATGTTTGCTTCGCGGATAGTACTCTTCAGTCTTTGGTCCAAATCCCATAGGGTTTCACTAGGGATCATCATGATATCCTTAAACCCTATGATTGACTGTGTTTCTGACTTTGGCTAGCTAAACTCTTTCTTTAATTTTGTCTGGATTTTTGCTGTCCCCGCCATTGGGTGATCGCTTGAGTACTTTATGTACCATGTCAGTGCTCGGTCCTGCAGCATGCTAACTAAGGTAGCCTTCTTGATGTTATTGTCCGCAATTCTTTGTGCATTCCATACTGATGTTAACATGAACCAAAATTGTTTTGGGTCTTTGCCTCCTTCTCCTTTGAATATTGGTAGCTGGATCACGCTCGTCATTGTTGCTCTTGCCAATGTACTATGACCTACTACTGCTCCTGATCCCTTTGATCCTTCAATTCTTTCTCTATCGAGTCCCCGTGTTTCACATCCAACACCCCTTAGGTAGATCTCGGTCTCGGCAACGGAACCATTTGTTGGCTTAGATGGGCCTAACCCAGGTTCAGAAGAGTTAGTTAGCCGAACAAATCCCGTAGCTGCCGGCCCTTTCGGCAACAACCCGCGGAGTGCGAACTGAGGTCTCACTCGAGGTAGCAGGGGAGGGTGTTGGAACCTGGTTTCCGTACCCTTGGGATGTATAGATGTGGTCTAGTGGCTTCATGCACCGTTTCGCAGCTTCGCGCTGCTGTGCTTCATGCAGATCTAGACCCAAGATAATCCTTACTACTTATTAATGCGTTGTTTATGTATTCAGTCTTCTTACTATGGTATTTAAGCAAACATTTATCAGAGTTAGCCAGTTCGCACACTTAGAATAGACACGATTCATATTTTTATAAGCATATGCGCATAGATCAAACAGTACAGTAAACATACAAAAGCCAGATCCGCAATAATTCAGATTTAACACAGAATTTCAGAAACAACTTATCTTTATTTACTTTCTTCACCAATACATCCAGATCCACCCTGCACACTCAGCTGCAGGGGTCCGCACACACAGCTGCAGAATCTTCCAGGCCTCTACGCACACAGCTACAGAGCCTCTATCTACTACCCAAACCCTTGACTCAGACTTACAGACGCTTCAAGACTTTCCTTCTCAAAAACCCATTACACATCAGATCCCAGATTTCATACCCAAAAAAAATTGCCTTCTACCCATAGAGCCTCGCTCTATTTATACCTTCCTATGGTCCACAGACCGACTTAATTCCTATTACTCTATATTATTTCTTGGGCAGAAAACCCCTTGAATCGACCTTTTACATTTTTCACTCTGCATATTTCAGAGTTTTACAATATTTTTATTCTAATTTCTAGGCTATCAGACCCAAAACTGTTACGCGGGACCTCCGCTACCCAAAATATTTGATATGGGTTGGTTTGCTTTGTTTGAAAAATTCACCCAATGAACGACCAACTATGAGAGAAGTGGTAGTGGTATTGGAGAGCCTCATAAATGATTTGGGGGAAATTTAGTTGCCTCAAGATTAAGGCAAAACATATCTAACTTGCTTAGCAATACAAATGCACCAAGGAATGATACACATGCATCAAATGCCCATAATTATTTTTCATCTTAGTTTGTGAAAATTACAATACCAAAAGATTTCAATCTTCCCATTATTCATATAATGGCACTTATTTTTTCTTAACTTATAATTGTTGAAATAAATTCTATTAGTATTTATATCTATATGTCATTATTGCTAAAATAAAAAGTAGATGCTTCTGTCACACAATATTATGTGAATGTCATTATACATTGGTTTATTTAATTATCCATTCATAATATCAGTGATTTTAATTATCTAAAAATTAATTTCATTCTTTATTTTTCTATAAATGAAATGATATCATCATAAAAAAATTATCTCCCAAATTCATGTTACCTCCCTACCCTCTTCCTGTTATCTATTCTTAGATAGAGATATTAGAGAGGCCATTTGGGTGATGAACAATAGCAAAGAAGCTGATGAGGAAGGCTACCAAGCAAAGTTCTTTAAGCATGGTTTTTGTGCTTTGGTTAGCTACTTGGTTGATCTCTTCAACCATGTAGTTCGTGAAGGTTTTCCACTGACATGGGTACATCACATCATCCATCCAATCCACAAATCAAGTTCTAGCTCAAATCCCAATAACTATAGAACAATCATGGTGGGTCACACGTTCTCGAGGTTGTATGCTACTGTTCTACATAGGATGCTCTCTAGTGACCTTGAGCATAAACAACTCAGAGTTAGAGGATAGGACAGTTTTTGACCGGATCATCATACCATTGACCACATCTTCACCCTTCACATCGTGATTGAGGAGGCGCGACACCGCTCTTCGAAAGTCTATTGTTGTTTTGTAGATTTTTGGAAAGCTTTTGACTCTATTTCGAGGGAGGCCTTGCTCCAGAGAGTCAAAGATATTGGCATTTTTGTAACCCTATTGACCGCTATTATGCACCTATATGAGTCTATTCTTGGTCATCTTCACGCAACCCATGGGATGTCTGATTTCATTCGAAACACTATTGAGGTTAAACAAGGTTGTCCATTGTCCCCTACCCTATTTGGGATCTATATTTATGAGTTGGAAGCATTTCTACACGAGCATATCCAGGACACTGATGGTTGCCTCCTTCACCAGGTTCTGATATCTATTTTACTCTTTGCTGATGACGTGGTCCTCCTCTCCTCACCCCAAAAGGATTACAGAGGTAGATGGATGCCTTAGCTCTGTTTTGTGACCATCGACAGTTGACGGTCAACCTAGGTAAAACCAAGCTTATGATCTTCAATGGGGTGAAGAAAACATCAGATCTTCACTTACTTGGGGGTGCAATTCTCATGTCCCCGCTTCCGTTTGTGACTAGCGCTTTACCCTCATATCAAAAAAGGATATGGATCCTTAGCGCTTCTCGAGAGGCAATGCTTTCAACATCACTTCCAGGACATCTCATCCAATATGAGCCTCATGGACACCTTGAGTTGTCTCACTGTTCTATATGGCTCAGAGATTTGGGGACCATGTTTACTTGAGTCAGACTAGGCTTCAACTGAGAGAGTCCAAATTCTTCTTCTCCGCTGCATCATTAGGTGCAAACTGATAGTGCTGCAGCACATCATCCTTATAGATTTTGGAGCTCAACCCTTTCGGCTTGATATAGTCTTCAAATTGGTTTCATTCTTGCATCGTGTCCAGGGCTTGGCAGACTCGATAAAGAGTAGGGACCGTTATCCTTACTTGGCATATTTATCTTCTAAGACTATTTCCCATTCTACTCCTTTAGGCCAAGCCAGATGTTGGTTTACAAGAGTTTCAAACCTCTTAGAGTCATTGGGAATTCAATTGGATCATCTCCCTCCTTTCTGATATTCCTTAGATGCTTCTGGTCACCTTTTACCTACTAGACAAGAGCTAAACAAGATCATCTAGGTCACTTGGGTCAATCCTCCAAGAGGGTTGCGCCTAAAGATGGCTTTCTACACTGAGCACTTCTTGGATTTGAGAGACGTGCTCATTGTTCGACCCCAATATATGTTTCACCACTGGATTCATGCTCTTTGCATTCCTCTATGCCAGTTCAGAGTAGGTTCTCATAGACTTCAGGTAGAGACAGACCACCAGGTGGATAGACTAGATAGACACTACCAGGTATGTCATTTACAGGAAGTGGAAACCAAGGTGCACTTCATCCTTGCTTTCCCTATTTACTATGAGATCAGAGGAAGGTTTCATTGCTTGTTTAAAGATTCTCGAACCCTCGCCAAATTTTTCAGGTACCCCGATCAAAGATGTTTAGCCCTATATATGCAGGAGTCTCTTAGGTTCTGAGCGCATATTCTTCAGCCTCCCATTAGGTCAGACCCAACACAAAGGATCACGACATTTTTCAGGGTACTACCTTCAGACAGGGGCACCAAGAGATCGATTGATATCAGTACGTATCTAGAATCCAGATTAGTGAGGGTCCGTGGGACCTCACCTTGCCACATGAGATCTCAGTAGTAGCTCCATCTCAGATCCGTTCCTGGGAAACAGACTAGGTCCTCCAGCATTCAACAATGTGTGAACCCCCCCAGGATACGATTTAGTGGACAATATGCACTTGCCATCAACTCTTCATCGGCCCAATAGACTTTGTTGAGTTTCTTCATTATTGTTCATTCAACCTCAGATGTTAGGAGAGATGGGTCTGGTCCTCAAACCTATTAGCTCTTGGATCTTCTCCAGTAGAGCTAGATGTTGATTTACTTAATGCATTGTATCTTTGATTTACTTCATGCATTGTATCTTTTATAGAAGACCGTTTGGTTTTCCCGCTTTGTCTATACTTCAGTGTACTCAACAGTCCCTTTGACCTATTTTGTGGTCATTAGTTGGACATAAATATAATTATCTTATCTTATCTTATCTTATCTATCTTATAAACACATAATTTAATTTAATGAATTGATTTAGAGTTTTTTTTTTCCATATTATTTTTAATTGTTAAACCAATTTTTTATTAATGTTTACTCTCAATCTATAATTACTATTAATGTGAAGATTAAATGTTTTGATGACCAAGTTTATTAACTGGATGAAAATTTACATCTTAATGTGATTTATCATTATCATCCATGGTGTCAAAATTCATAGCCACAAAGTAAGAGCCCTTCTTACAAAAAGAATTCATAGAAAAATAATTATATTAACGTCAGATTATAAGTTTGCATTGACACATAATCTTTTCCAACATCATTACAATTATAATGCCCTTCATTTCAACTAAAATAATCCTGCTATTCCAGAATCCACTTCTCTCGTATCATCACTGTTGCTTATTCCACTTTGAACTAACTAACAAAATTGAAAATGAGTGTAAGGTCTTCTGATGTGGTTAGTTATCATGGCAATAATACCAATAATAAGGTGTTGTGGAACACTGAAGGTCCCCAGTTCGAGCCTGGGCAACACCACTACAGGGAGGGTCTTATTATTTATTTCGTCCACAACATCAATTAATTAAGGAAATTCCTTGTGACGAGGTTTAGTTGGTGGGCATCACCGGCAGTGAGGAGGAGGTTGTAAGTTAGGGGATTTATTTTTTAAAAGACTATGAAGGTCTCTAGTTCGAGCCTCGACTGCACCATTACTTGAGAATTTTTATGAGTTATTTATGAGAAAACTCAAAAACTTCCTTGAGAGGAGATTAAAGTTGGTGAGCAACACCACTATACCAAGTCCCTGAATCTCTTTTATACATCAAAATATCAGATATATATTAATACTATTAAAATATCAACCTGCAAGCTACAACAATCATTGAACTCAAAGGCATTTCAGAAGAGTATTTGCTAAGATCAAACCCTAGCTTCCCAAAAACTAGTCACTAACCTAGCCTCTACTCCATTCAAAGCGTTTCAGGATAACATTTTTCTCAAAACAAACCCTAACCGTTAATGTCGATGACAATGAAGATGATTTCAACGACGATGATTTCCTTGACTTCAAGGAGACCTATCAGAGCAAGAATTGTGAGAATGGCTTGCCAGTAATGAAGTGTTGGAGCATTGAACTATCACAGCCATGGCTGGAGATCATGGATCAGAGTGCCTTGACAAAGCCAAAGTTGCAAGTAGCTAGGGCAACAACAGTTCCTCACTAACGAGGAGCAAATCGGATTCCTTTCTGTATTAGAATCGCTGGCAAGAGCTATATGACAAAGGAGTTAGCTCAAGGACTTTATAAGGGCTCGTGAGATGACCTCGTCCAAGTTGAGTTGGCATGTAAGGGAAATGGTAGCCTCAGTTAGATCAGGATGGCTAGTTAATAAGAGACGATCGTCTAAGGATGAGGATTATGTAGAAAATGCAATGCTAGGGTTCGAAATCGACTGGCCCTAAAACCAAGCGCTGGTGAGGTGTCGCAAAGGTGCTGGAAAATAGGTTCAATGCACTTGCGACATGGAGGCTATGCTCTTCTTAGGGACGACATTCTCGAGCCATGTAGAATGTTGACATTTTTATCAACAGTATAGGTTTGACAAAAATTAAACAAACTATCTAAGGAAAATAACAAGTATTGGATTGAAAGGAGGAGATCCTAGAGTGCTCAAATTTCTAAGCAATCAATGTGGAACATGCATTAGTACCAATGGATCATGTGGTGGAGAAGGTGTTGGAAGACAATGTGCACGTGCAGTGCAAAGTTGCAATAGTTGTGGAAAAAGTGAATGAAGTCCATTCAAAGGGTGCAAGTTGTGTTGATGAAAGATTGCATGGATTAGGCAAGGGAAAGTCGTGCTGAAAGGGCATATCAAGGTATGGATTGAGCAAGATATAGAGAGAAAGAGAGGTGGAATGCTATAGAGTGAAGGACCCATGTGTGAACACCCTAAGAGTTTTGGTCCAAGTTGTGAAAGTCTGTCATAAGCAAGTGTATTCCCCTAAGAAGTTGTAAGACCTTATGTTTAGGAAAAGATGTTGTGTGGGAGCACAAATTGTTATAAGGCCTTAAGAGTTTGTTCAGACATACATGCAGTGCAGTGGCACATGGAGTCATCAAGTTGTGGAATGGACAAATTAGAAAGGTACTAGGGTGGCAAGTGTTCTGCTATCTGACTTGAGGAGGGGAATGTGAGATCTCATGTGTGAGATAATTGATGAATGAGACCAATTTAATCTCTTTGAGTCAAGTTGAAGGGTGGGATTGTTAAGGTGGTTCAGGTATGTTGATTTAAAGATGATCTGAGGTTGTCATTGATGTCAACCCAAGAATCACCAGGGGCTACCCTGATCTTGCAAGGGAATTTTGACTTGACAATTTGCTCTATTTTGATTCAAGGATCTTCTAGATAGATTCTACTCATCGAGATGTTTCCGTTGATATATGGCACGCCAAGTAATTCTTCATGGTTTGAGAGATATTCATGTTTGAATTTAGTAACCCCAATTAGTGGGCTAAAACCCTATGGGGTTGTGACATGGAACTCATAATTGGTTTTGGTCATTGAATAGTCATTAATTAATTATTTTTTAAGCTCCTAAAATCCCTCCAAAATTCTCTATAGAAGCCCCTCTCAATTCTATAAAAAGAAATCTCAAATATCCTCCAAATGCAGTGATCGTGAAATTTTCGCTATAACTTCATTTCTGCGAAGTCTTAGATTCTGAAATTAAAACCCGTTTGATTCGAAATCCTAATGAACGTCATGACCAAATTTCAGATCTTGGTTCGCTATATTTTTAGAGATATGTTTGTGGAAGTTAGGGTTTTTGCAGGCTACCAAATTTCATCGCAAAGAAGTGACCTTGGGAAAATCGTCATAACTCTCTCTCTGAGAAGAGGATTGGAATTCTGTAAAAAGTGGCAGATAGTGCATGGACTGCAGTTTTCTTTGTATCAATTTCAGAGCCGAAAGAGGAAACAATGACACGTGCAACATTGTACAAGTTCGCTCTACTGAACTAGTGTATAATTAGGTCATTGTGAGAGATTGGGCATAACTTTGCCTTGAAGAGTCCAAATCAGGTCAAACCTATGGCATTGGAAAGAAGACTCAGAGGGAATCTACAAGACCAAAGATCACATGTTGGGGATCTAAAATCGCAAAGATACATCAAATTAAACATCGTGCTGCTAGAAGGAAAGAAAAACTAGATCAAGTGTTGTCAAGGGGTGAAAAGGACCAAATTTTCTAGGGAAGCAAAGAGCAAGGTGTAGAAAAATGTTGCAACAGAGGTAAGCTACAGGTAAGTATCTTCTGTATATGCATGTTCCTCTCTTAATTGCATTAGGTTCTTTGTATTCTAATTTGTTGTTTTTTTTTAGCACTAACATATGCTCTGCAGGATGAGGTAAGTTTTTCTATTATCATGTCATGGGTATTTCCTTGAAGACTTTTTGTAGGTATTATATATTCATCAAGAGATGACTCAATGCATAATCTAATGTTCTGAAGAATGAGAAAGGGTATCATGACAAGAGAAGTAATCAAGGTGCAGAACATCAGCAACAAGTTCACCACATGAAGTCTTCAAGTGGGCAACACTACATACAGACATTGTAAAAGTATCACTGTACAAAGTCATTGTAAAAGCATCTTTGTAAAAGTTGTACAAGTGTCTATCTGCAAAAAGTTGAAGAGGCAGTTTTGGGAGGTCTAGGATCATCATTAGGTGGTTGTGTCATAGTTGGGGTTATGGTCTAGTGTGTCTTCTTCTTCTACATCATTCTATATCATTGTAAGTGGACGATTTTCCCTGGTACGGGAGTCCATTCTTCTTTTATTATTCTATAGGGTGGTAGGGTGGTGCTAGGCTAGTGCATGAAGTCACCAATAGGTTCAATCCTATGAAAAATTCAGGGTGGTAGGGTGGTGCTAGGGTGACTTGCAGCTCATTGGACGTTGGGGCATGAAGAATCTCGGGCGTTGGAGCGTCCATCTAGTGGGAACTCGAGAAGAATGCTTTTCTAGATTCTAGGAAATTGGAGATTTCTTTTCAATTGGAGTTGAAGATTAAAGAATTATTAGAAATGCGTTCAGTGGTTTTTGACCTGGAGGGGTTTTCCACCTAAAATATTTTTGCCCCCTATGTTCTTTTATTCATTGTTGTTACTGCATAAACATTAATGATAATTGAAGATTAACTAATGCTATGAAAAGATATAAAAGGGCTAATTGCTAAGGAATATTGATTCACCAACCCCCCCCCCTCTTAGTATTTTCCAACAATTGGTATCAAAGCTTGGTTCCTTCAATATCAGTTTAATAACTGGAAGGAGATCATGGAGCATACCAAGAATGGTGTACCTCTATCAATGAAAATAATTATGCACTCTGGAAAGGAAGAATGGAGGTCTATCTCTTGGCACAAGGTTATGAAGTATGAGACACTTTTCAAAATTGCTTTACACCAACCGCAGATGAACAAGGTAAGAAGAATTTGGTAAATGATGCAAAAGCATAGAATATTATTATCAGTGGACTTATTCAATTTGCTTATCATAAGGTGTTGGGTGGTAAAACCGCCAAAAATGTATGGGACAAGCTTGAGAATATATATGTAGGTGACTCAAATGTCAAAGAATCAAATCTTCAAATCTACAGAGCAAAATTTGAGCAACTCAAAATGAAAGAAGACAACAACATTGTTGCATACTTCCAACACATTGATGAAATAACCAACACTCTGGAAGGATTGGGAGAGCATGTTGCCAAGAATACTATTATATGAAAGATTCTTAGAACGTTACCAGGAAGATTCAACCCAAAGGTATCGGTCTTAGAATACAGTGAAAATCTGGACAAACTCAGCAAAGAGGAATTACATGGAGTTCTCATAGCATATGAAATGAGACTTGATGAAGAAGAGGGTACTTCACATCTAGAAACTGCATTCGCTGCATCTAAGAAAACCAGTAAGGACAAACAACATTCAAAGGCAAAGACTTGCACCTGCACCTACAAGTGTGAAGAAAAGGAAGATGATGAAGAAGGTTTTTCAGATGGAGGATATGCTTACTTTATGAGAAAACTAAAAATTGGTAAGGGAAAATTCAAAGGTAAGCTTCCATTGATATGTTTCAGTTGTGGTGAGGTTGGGCGTTTCGCAGCAAAATGTCCAAACAGAAGTGATGGAAACTCAAAAGGAAAGAAATGCTTTAAAAAATTGAACAAGAAAGGAAAGAAGAAAGGATTCAAAAGGAAATTTCTCTCTAAAGAAGATATCTCATCATCCAATGAAGACAGTGACAGTGAAGAAGAAGCCAATGAGAGAGTATTGTTTATGGCTAAGCATAACAAACAAGAGGTATTAAACAATGAAGAAGACGGGTTGACCATAGAAGAATTTTCTGAGGCAATCAAGCTTATAAAAGAGCTCAAGGCTGAGAAGATTTATTCCAATACTCTTGAAGAACAAGTTCAAGGTCTCAAAATTGAAGTTTAAGAACACAAATGTATTGAAGAGTCACTTCAAAATAAGTTGGAAGAAAGCAACCAAGAAAGGGAAGCATTAGAAGCCGATGTAGTCTCGCTGTGTAAGGAACTGAAGAAGGGAAAAATTGTCCAAAACTATGCCAACAACTCAAGGGCGTTGGAAGAACTCTTCAACAATCAATGATCTTACAACGACAGAACTAGCCTCGGTTGCAAAGAAAAAGAAGTAGGACCTTCTACAACAAAATACAATGAACCTATGAAATCTTACAGACATGTAGACTTCATTGAACAAGATTGGCAAGAACAGCCTTGGAAGACAATTCCCCAATAAATATTTCCATCCAGGTAGCAACATATTTTTCATGGCTATTGTTATTCACGTGGAAAATTTGGTCATAAAGCTATAGAATTTTGCACGTACCCTAGGAACCAATAAAATTCTAGGAGATCTGTCAAATATGAACCTCCTAGGACTCAAAAACACATCAATAGATTTTAACATTTAATAAGTAATATTGAATGTTACAAATGTCGAAACTTTGGACACATAGCCAGAGACTACAAACTTGAAAATCCTCTAGAAGAATCTTTGAAGCCACAGAATGAACGAACATGGAAGAAAAAGAACACTAATAATTGTGCTCTAGCTGTCAAGGCTCAAAACAACAAAGATGTGTGGTATGTTAATAGCGGTTTCTCAATGCATATGACTGGAGATAGAAAGAAATTTGTATCTCTGAAAGAGAAGAAGGATGGAACCATGTCCTTTGGAAATGATGGATCTTCAAACGTTATAGGATCAGGTACCGTCAGTCTCGGAAGCAAAGATACTCTAGGCAAGAATGTTTTATTGGTTGAAAACATGAATCACAATCTACTCAGTGTTGGACAAATGTGTGATCAAGGACACACAATGCTATTCAACTACACAATATGTGAAATCAAGAAAGGCAGGTATGGTAAAATTGTGGCTACAACAAGCCGAGCTCCAAACGACATATATGTTCTGGAAGAAGCAACTAAAGCATGTCTACTAGCTAAAGAAGATGAAAGTTGGCTATGGAACAAATGAATGGGTCACATGAACTTTGACAATCTTGTTAGGATAAGCAAAAAGGAAGCAGTACGATAAATACCAAAATTATCAAAACCTTCCAACACACTATGTGAGGCCTGTCGGCACGACAAGCAGACAAAATGCAGATTTAAAACAAAAAAAAACACTTTGCATCACATCCATTGGAATTGATACATACTGATCTATGTGGACGTATGGGAACAAAATGCTTAGATGGAGAATTATATTTCATGTTAATGATAGATGACTATACCAGGATGACAGCTGTCAGTTTCCTAAAGAAAAAATCTGAAGCATTTGAGTGCTTTAAGATCTACAAGGAGTTGGTTGAAAATGAAGCTGATTTAAAAATAAAGTGTCTAAGATCAGATAATGGCAGAGAATTCACTTCCAAATTATCTCAACAATACTGTGATGAAAATGGAATAAAAAGACAATTTTCAACTGCACGAACACCTCAGCAAAATAGAGTTGTTGAAAGAAAGAATAGAACCGTATAGGAAATGGGTAGAACAATGTTGAAGGTATCAAAATTGGATGAAAAATTATGGGTTCAAGCAATTGATATGACAGTCTTCATTATCAACAGAAGTCTTCTAAAAAATAATTGAAATAAGACCCCATATGAATTACAGAAAGGAAAACCGACTAATGTAAAATATTTCAGAATCTTTGGAAGCAAATGTCATATCAAAAGAGAAGATCAAAAGTTGGGTAAGTTTGAATCGTGTGTTGATGAAAGTATCTTTTTTGGTTACTAATGCAAAAGAAATGCTTATAAATGCTATAATCTAAGACGAAAATAGATAGTGGAGAGCATAAATGTTATATTTGTTCTAACGAATAATGATGAGGATCTAGACTCTTTGAAACTTGAGACAGAGGCTGAAAAAGGTACAAAGAAAATTCTAGAACAAGAAGCAACTCTCAACCAGGAAGAAGTAAATAATGATCAACAAGATATACAAGAACAACAAAAAGAAGCTCCTCCAAAGAGAACAAAAGAATGGATTCAAAAGAACCATCCGTCAAATCAAATCATTGGTGACATAAATGAAGGAATTGGAACAAGAAAAAGTGAACAGCTTCATCCATCACATCAAGCTCACATTTCTTTTCTAGCAACCTTTGAGCCTAGTAGTTTTGAGGAAGCCAGCTAGAATGAACATTGGGTAGTAGCTATGAATGAAGAATTGGATCAAATCAAGAAGAATAACACCTGGGAATTAGTTCCACGACGAAAAGATAAGAATGTCATTAGGACTAAATGGGTGTTCAGGAACAAATTTAATGAAGATGGATAGGTTACCAAAAACAAAGCAAGATTGGTTTGCAAAGGCTATACATAAGTGGAAGGAATTTATTTCGACGAAACATTTACACCAGTTGCTAGAATGGAAGCCATCTAGATGTTTCTCGCCTATGCATTTTCAAGAAAAATAAAAGTCTACCAAATGGATGTTAAGTCATCATTTTAGAATGGATAATTAGAAGAAGAAGTTTACATCGAACAACCTAAAGGTTTTCTACTATTAGAAAAAGAACACTATGTTTGCAGGTTAAAGAAGGCTTTGTATGGTCTCAAGTAGGCTCCCAGAGCATGGTATGCTCATCTTGACAGATATCTACATCAATAAGGGTTCAAGAAAGGTACTACTGATAGAAATCTTTACGTACAAATAGATAAGGATAATTTAACAATCGTTGAGGTATATGTGGATGATATAATATTTGGCAGCAATGATGATCAACAAAGTAAGAACTTCACTACAAAGATGTAAAGTTAGTTCGAGATGTCTTTACTTAGTGAGTTGACATGCTTCTTAGGGCTTCAAATATCTTAGCAAGAGAAAGGAAAATTTATATGTCAAGCCAAATACATCAAGGAAATGCTCAAGAAATTCAAAATGGAAGATTGCAAACCCATCCTTACTCCGATGGTAACAGGTTGAAAATTGAGCATAGATGACTCATCTAAGGATGTGGATTAGAGGTTGTACATTTCTATGATTGGTAGTCTTCTATATGTAACAACCTCCCGACCAGATGTTATGCAAGCAGTTGGAAAAGTAGCAAGATTCCAAGCAGCACCAAAAGAATCACATATTATTTCCATCAAAAGAATTCTTCGATATCTAAAGGGCACAACAGAATATGGCTTGTGGTATCTCAAGGGCAACAATCTCATTATTCAAGCCTTTATAGATGTAGATTGGGCAGGAAGAATTGATGGTCGTCAGAGTAATAGTGGAGCAGCATTCTATCTAGGTGGTTGTCTCGTATCATGGTTGAGAAAAAATCAAACCTCGATCTTCTTATCTACAATGGAAGCAGAATACATTGCAGCGGCAGCTTGTTGTACTCAAGTCCTTTGGATGAAACAAACTTTGCAAGATCTTCAAGTAAAATTCAGAGAGCCTATTTCCATCTTCTGTAATAACACCAGCGCCATCAGCATCTCCAAGAATCCTGTCATGCATTCAAAAAAAAAACACATTCCAATAAAATATGATTTTGTTAGAGAAGAAATCGATGAAAAGAATATCAAACATGAATATGTTGGTACAAAAGAACAAATCACTGATATCTTCACTAAACCTTTACATCGTGAAGCATTTGAATATATTCGCCATAAGCTTGGGATTCTCCCAAGTTCTCATTAGATTTTCATTATTCAAAAAATAAAAGGGGAGTGGAAGTGTGCATAGATCTGTAGGATGGTTGTGTGTCAGGGGGAGTTACCCTTTTCCATTGATGTCAAAGGGGGAGAGAAGGCAGTACGAAGAGGTGCCCTGATCACAGGGGGAGTAGTTGTGTTGCCATCAATGCCAAAGGGGGAGATTGTTGATCTAAAGATGATCTGAGGTTGTCATTGATGTCAACCCAAGTAGCACCAGGGACTACCCTGATCTTGCAAGGGAATTTTGACTTGAAAACTTACACTATTTTGAGTCAAGTATCTTCTAGATAGATTCTACTCGTCGAGATGTTTCCGTTGATATATGGCACGCCAAGTAATTCTTCACGGTTTGAGAGATATTCATGTTTGAAGTTAGTAACCCTAGTCAGTGAGCTAAAACCCTACGGAGTTGTGGCATGGCACTCATAATTGGTTTTGTTCATTGAATAGTCATTAATTAATAATTTTTTAAGCTCCTAAAATCCCTCCAACATTCTCTATATAAGCCCCTCTCAACTCTATAAAAAGAAATCTCATATACCCTCCAAATGCAGTGATCGTGAAATTTTCGCTATAACTTCATTTATGCAAAGTCTTAGATATTGAAATTAAAACCCATTTGATTTGTAATGCTAATAAACTTCGTGACTGAATTTCAGATCTTGGTTCGCTATATTTTCGGAGATATCATCTATGGAAGTTAGGGTTTTTGCAGGCTGCTGAATTTCATCTCAAAGAAGTGACCTTGGGAAAATCGTCATAACTCTATCTCAGAGAAGAGGATTGGAATTATGTAAAAATTGGTGGATAGTGCACAGACTGTAGTTTTCTGTGTATCAATTTTAGAGCTGAAGGATGAAACAGTGACACTTGGCACGTTGTACAAGTTTGCTACTGAACTAGTCCATAATTAGGTCATTGTGAGAGATTGGGCATAACTTTGCCTTGAAGAGTCCAAATTGGGTCAGACCTGTGGAATTGGAAAGAAGACTCAGAGGGCTTCTACTGGACTGAACATCACATGTTGGGGATCTGAAATCATAGAGATACATCAGATTAAACATCGTGCTCCTAGAAGGGAAGAAAAACTAGATCAAATATTGTCAAGGGGTGCAAAAGACTAGAATTTCTAGGGCAGCAAAGAGTAAGGTGCAGCAAAATGATGAAGTAGAGGTAAGATACAGGTAAGTATCTTCTGTATATGTGTGTTCATCTCTTAATTGCATTAGGTTCTTTGTATTCTAATTTGTTGTTTTTTGTTTTGTTATTATCATGTCATGGGTATTTCCTTGAAGACTTTTTGCAGGTATTATATATTCATCAAGAGAATACTCAATGCATAATCTAATGTTCTGAAGAATGAGAAAGGGTAGCATGAAAAGAGTAGAAATTAAGGTGTAGAAAAACAGCAAGAAGTTCACCACATGAAGTCTTCAAGTGCGCAACACTGCATACAGACATTGTAAAAGTATCATTGTACAGAGTCATTGTAAAAGAATCTTTGTAAAAGTTGTACTAGTGTCTATCTACCAAGAGTTAAAGAGCCAGTGTTAGGAGGTCTAGGATCATCATTACGTGGTTGTTTCATAGTTGGGGTTATGGTCTAGTGTGTATTATTCTTCTACATCATTCTATATCATTGTAAAGTGGACCATTTTCCCTGGTACAAGAGTCCATTCTTCTTTTATTATCCTACAGGGTGGTAGGGTGGTGCTAAGGTGAGTTGTAGTTCATTGGGTGTTAGGGCATCCGTTCAGTTGACTACTAAAGAATCTCGGGTGTTGGAGCATCCATCCATTGGGAGATGGAGAAGAATGATTTTCTAGATTATAGGATGTTGGAGCTTTCTTTTCAATTGGAGTTGAAGATTAAAGAATGATTAGAAAAGCGTTCGGTGGTTTTTGACCTGGAGGGGGTTTTCCACCTAAAATTTGTGTGCCTCCTGTGTTCTTTTATTCATTGTTGTTACTGCATAAACATTAATGATAATTGAAGATTAACTAATGCTCTGAAAATATATAAAAGGGCTAATTACTAAGGAATATTGATTCAACCAACCACCCCCCCCACCAGTATTTTCCAACATAGGTAAACTTGACTTAGTCAAGTTACTATTGGTTTTTGGTCTGCAAGTATATGACAACCCATGGTTTTTCCCTTGGTATTTATCTTTAATGTAGCCAATTTAAAGGCAAAAAACTCCATGTTATGTTGTTTCAGTGGCCATTGTAAACATAACAATTGTGTCGTCAGACACCCCCATTTCTCTAGTTGCTCTGTGATCCTAACATAAAGATAGGGTTAATCATCCATAAATTGTTGGAGTTTTCCTATCTTTTGATCTCCTTATTATTTTGTTGGAGTGTGAGAGAGCATATCATTTGGTGAGAGGTTGAAGTTAATCTCACCTTATTCATGTGATTCCATTCCCACATTTGCATGAGACAAAGTGTTTTGGAGGCAATTTTATGTCCCTGGGAATGTTTTGAAGTTAAGCCAATATTTTTAAACTTTATTTTTACAATATTGGAATAATGGCACCATCTTAGTTGGCAACTAAATTTCTCTTTTTTCTTTTATCATCTAGGTGGAGCTTGTTGAATTTACATGACCTTGGGTCTAGGTTAGAGTCTTAAAATCATTGATGCTATCAAACCAAGAATCTCAACCATAAACTACTTTGCCCAGGGGAAATATAAAGCAGTAAATCACATATGCACAAATATATACACTTTTTAACAAAATTGTATAATCACCAATCTTTGTCATATTAAACCTAATCTGAATAATACAACAATAAATGGTATATAAGATACAATGACCAACCTTGTTGCAGCTTTGATGTCGTATCTTGTCATGTCGGTCCTTCGCTCCCATACTACTCACTCGCTGCCCCTTAGTCCTTCAAAGCAAAACACATTGGGACTCCAGAAGGGTTGCCACCTAACACTGTTGCAAGTCACTTATGTAGAGATACATGGGCTAATCCAATCTATTCTCTGGGTAGGCCTAATTCCATAGCTCCAAACTTCCAAGCTAGAAGTCACCTTTTTCCATCAAGGTATTGCACTTCGGCACCAAACTTCACCCAACCTTCAGCTCATCTTCGTCACTTTAAGATAGCTCATCTAAGGCTACTTTGGGCTATCAACATGCTACCCTCCACCAGACTAGTAATGCCCAATACTTCACTATAATTTCTACTCCTAATTGAGGTCTCCAACTATCCACATTGACCTCAATACATGGCACTTATAGGCTGCAATAATTCTGATCCAAACTAACCCAAAAACATGGATCCAACACTCATCAAAATTGTTGTCCAAGTATGTGTCATTCTTGTTATGACTGTGACTGGTTAGGGCATATTTGACTGTTGTAATAGCCTATAAATAGTCACCAAAACAACCTTCCTTGACTGCGGCCCACCTTAAGAAAAATTTTCATCCACTTGGTTGTTATTCTGGTCATAGCCAGCCCCAAAACAACCCAACATTGCCCTCAAATGGTGAGGTAGGGCCTACAACACACGTACAACAAACTTTGCTCCCTCTCCAAGGCTTCAACACCGAAGAAAACACCTGCACATAGGCTAAAACAACCTTCCCTTGCCTCAACCCTCTAGGGATCTGCCTTGACCTCCCCTCACAACAACTCATCCCTCAAACAGACACTAGAAACAACCCTAAAACACCATGTTGTCCCTCCCTCTTTTGTTGCGGCAATTTCAGAGATAAACGTTCTCTCTAACAAGCTTATGCAAGATGAATGTTGCACTTTTGGATGAGAAATAAGTCCTCCACTTCACCTCTATATATACAGATAAAGAGGGCTCCATGAATTCATTTGAAGAGACATGTCTCTTGGACGAATTCCTCAAGCCTACATGACTTTAGCTATCCTTAATTAATTGTTAACTTCAAAAATTCATAACTTTGTTTCTAGGGCTCTAATTTGAGTGATCTTTGGAGCATTGGAATCATATCGCCAAGCTATATCACCTCAAATTTTCTCAAGCTCAAATTCATCATGGTTTTGGCCTAAATCCCAATGGGTGCAAAACCCCATGGTTGGGTTCTAAGCCCACAAGTGACCCTTGTGGTGCTTTTCCCTCCAAACCTTGAACCCTAAGGCTTGGAGTACCTCCCAAACTATGCAAATCAACACTCCCTCTTAGCGAGGGAGTTACTACCAAGGCTAGGAAGTAACTCATCATCATCATCAATTCTCGCAACACTTTCTTAACTCTTGGTGCTCACAATCGCAACAATCCCTGTATGATGAACTACACCCTTCTCGAAAGTGTCAATGTCACTGCTAGAAGCACCCTAACTCTTCTTCTTATCATGTAATGTCTTCCACTCTCTCCATGATTCCTTCTTAGCAGTTTTAGGAGCACCCTTGTACCCCAATAACCATGTGCTCTTCTTAGACTCTAGAGTCCTCCTCTGAACCTACAAGCTCCCTCTTGAACTCGACTCCCTCTGAGTCTCTGGAACCTGGACCTTCTCGGGAAGGTGTACCTTCTTCTCGGGAACCTGTACCTTCTCCTTGAAGCCTGCACCTACACCTTCTCCTGCTTCTTTGGAACCTACACCTGCTCCACCTGCTTCTTTCCATGATCCATAGGCTTTTCCGTCAACTTGTAGAGACCATGCTCTATAACTCTGAGTACAATCCCATCGGACTTAGAGCCTCTGGGCTTGAGTCATGCCTTTCCATCATCGAACAAGACCTCAAACCCTTTCCTCTTGACCATCGAGATAGAAATCATGCTATATCTGAGTCCTGGTACAAACATACGTCCAGGACCCTCATCAAACATCCAATCTCCATCTTGAATGGCACAACTCTCGATCCTCAGATCTCTAACTGACTCTTGTCACCCAACATCATGCGCAACTTCGAGTCCCATTCAGTTAGAGTCTCAAAAACCTCCTGTGACCCTGTCATATACTTCGTCACACCACTGTCCATGTGCCATCCATCCCCATTGACAGTGCCCTGCGAGAAATCAGAAATCATAGTAAAGTCCTCCTCCTCCAATCTCTTGGTGAGATCATCTATCTTAGCTAAAGTGGCAACACTAGAGACCTACTTTCCTTTCCTCTTCTCATAATCTCCCTTATTCTTCATCAAACATCTCGACAAATAATGACCCATCTCGCCATAGTTGAAACACTTGAATTTACTAAAGTCCTTTTGTTGCTTACCCTTAATTCATGCTACAAGTGCCACGTCATCATAAACAGACTTCTTCTTTGGATGAATGTCCTTGTCTCACAACTCTTCCTAAATGAATTCATCCCACAGCCTATCCTAGTCTGGAAGGTTCTCCTTGCAAATGATCCCTTTGATCAAGGGCTTCCATTCCTCAGTGAACCCTTTCAAGGCAATCCTTACCATATCTCCATCTGAGATAGTCATATCGATGGAAGCAAGCTCATCTTTGACCTGAGACAATCTCTTCAAATACGAGGTCACGCTTTCACCCTTTATCATCTTGGGGGACTTCAACTTATCCTCCAATACTAGTACCCAATTTTCATTCTTATTCTGGAACAAATTATGAAGAGCCATCCACATCTCATGTGCATTGCTCTTCCCAGATAATTGAGATATTAGGGCATCCTCCACACCATCTAGGATGATCAATCTCGCCCTCACAACCAAATCCTCATACACTTCCAGCTCCTTTGGGTCAGTTGGCTTCTTGATGGCTTTCTCGGTGAACTCCCAGATCTTGTTGACTTGCAAGACCAAATTGATCCTTTCCTTCCATGGACTATAGTTGGACAACCCCTCTAAACTGTCCTCATGCTGAATACTAGCTTGTAACTGTTATCACTTAGGTTGTTCCCTTTGACTCCCAAGGGAATGGTAGCTGAGGTAACCACTGACCAATCTTTTAGCTGCAGGTCCTAGTCTACCTGCAACCAGAGAGGGCTCTCTCTTTATAGTTTAGCTTTGTTTGATGAGTGTTTTAGACTAGTTATGATGCACTGTTTGTTT
>APFE030622631.1:0-11177 GCA_000404065.3 Pinus taeda
GCAAAGGCCTCCAAATGGCGGGTCAAGAGACTACATAGCTCCTTTTCCTGAGAGGGAGAGAGAGAGGAGCTTATCTTCAAGGTCTTCTCAGGGCCAAACTCCACATTCTTAACTCTGAGGTTGGTCAGATTAGTGGCACTTAGGTCCACTAAGGCATTGGCCTGGGTGTCTTCCACCAATTCTTCCAAGGATAGCTCACTAGGGGGAGGATTTTGGATTAAGTTTTCAATCAAATCATCCTCGGTTGGAGGACCTCCCCTGGTGGCCTCTACTGTGCATAATGGTGCAAAGTAGACCTCATGCTCTTCTCCTTCTTCCAACCAGAGGGGTAAGTCATGTTCTATCGAAGGTTGGGCTCGAAAGCTGATGTAAGCATCTGCAGTGGCCAGCCAAGGCCTTCCCAAAATGAGGGGATAACCTGTGAGTTTTGCCTTAGGCTGGAGGACCAAAAAGTCCGCAGGGAATTCCCATGAGTCTACAGAGAAAAAGACATCCTCCATAATCCTTTCGGGAGTCACGATGGAGCGATCTGCCAATTGCAGCACTGTCGAAGTCTTTCTTAGGGCACTCTGAAGATTGAGATTAAGCATGGTGTCCTTGGTCATCACATTGATGGCAGCCCCTAAATCAACCAGAGTGTGGGGTATGATGGTGCCATTGATGTGGACATCAACTACAGGGCTCCCAGGGTCCAAATACTTTGGATAGATTACTTGCCCCAACATGAGATCGGACAGTTGTCCTATGACATTGATGGTCGATGCATCTTTCTTTCGCCTGCCTGGGTGCTTGAAACACTTCTCTTTAATCAATTTGTTGTAAATTGGTACATCTTTGATGGCCTGGAGAAGTGGAATTTCAAACACAACTGCTTGAGTTCTCCCAGAAGCTCATCCTCCTCTGGGTTGGGCTGTGTGGTTGCTGTGAGTCGCTTAGGAAAAGGGTGGAATGGCTTGGGGTTCACTTTCCTGTTTCTCTTCCTCCTCTCCTAAGGGAGGAGGTTGGCGTTTTGGAAGGAATTTCCCAGATCGCAGGTTGATCTCCTGAATCTCCACAGCATAGGTAGGGCATGATGTCTCCCCAGTATATACCTGCTGGGCCTGTCTGTTGTTGGGGTTTGGGTTCGGTTGAGCAGGCATCTGGGGTTGTCTTGGAGGAGCAGGAGGTAATGATTGGGATTGAGTTGGTGGTGGAGGCAGAATGGCAGGAGGAATGTTGTATTGGGGCCTCCACCTCGGTTGAGGTGCATTCCACTGAGGTTGTGGCTGGGCATGAGAGTGAAACGAGTGAGAGGGAGGTTTAGTTTAGTATGGAGATGGATAAGACCATGGACGAGGTGCGGACCAGGAAGGATGAGCAGGGGGGCCCCAAGAAGGCATATGGGTAGGTTGGTTGGGGTGGTAGTAAGCTTGGGATGACCCTTGCATTCCCTGCTGATAAGGTCTGGGTCCATGAGGCCTCCTTTGATTGAGGAAGTAGAGAGGTTCAGTAGCCACCTCGGTCCCTATGTACATGGCTTTAAATCTAGGCAAGGTAGGGCATTGGTTGGTGGGATGGTCTTCCTCACACATGAAACATACCTCTACTGAGTGTAATGGGCACTCATTCTTGGGGTGTTTCCTTGTGCATCTAGGACAAAAAATGGCCAAGGCCCTCTCAGCCTCTTCCTTCTTTTGCTGAATTCGGAAGGTATCAAGTTGCATGGCAATGGTCTGTCTCATTTCGCTCTTAAGATCTTCCATCTGGTTAGCAAACTCATGCTTGGAGAGAGAGGTGTTAGCTGAGAGATGACTCCCCCTACCTTTATTCCAGGCTGCCCTAGAATGGTTTCTAAACACGGTCTGTATGTCCTCGTAAGGTAGTTGGTAGATATCTCCTCCAGCCAGCAGGTTAAGGGTGTCCAAAAGGTCTTCAGGGACTCCTCGGAGCAGAACCAACTTCAGAGATTCTGGGCCAAGTGTGCACCTGGCTCGTTTGTAACTAAGTTGGAACCTTTCCTCATAGTCTTCCAAAGATTCGTCACTGCCCATGGTCATCCGAAAGATTTCCCCCTTAGTTTCCTTAGACCTATAGTAGTCTCTGTACTTGGTGTTGAAGGCTTGTTGCATTTGAGCCCATGTGGTGATACTGTTTCCAGGTAACCCCATGAACCAGCGTAATGCTGCATCCTTGAGGGTAGAGGGAAAGAGTTTCAGCTTTTGCTCATCCTCAGCATAGTCATAAGTTCTACAAAGGACAACAAACTCAAACAAGAAGGTATCAGGGTCCTCCGAAGTCAGACCATGGAAATGAGGTAGCGCAGAGGGACTTATGTTTTTCAACTTCATGTCTCCATTGGTCTCTTGAATGGGAAAGGCACCCTCTATTCTCTCATCTTCTCTTCTCTCATTTAGGTTTTCAGCAATGGATGCAGACGGAATGGTTTCTAACTCTTCTTCCACTATAGGATCTTCGTATATCTCAGGAGGTTCACCTATAGGTTCTTCTGGCTCACTATCACCAGAGAAGAGAGAAAGTTGAATCAGTGATGTGGTGGGGGTGTTGGGTAAGAATTTGTCGGTCTTATCTTTGTTCCTACGAGGCATGAAATGGAAAGACTTTTTCTTGCTTTTGTATTTTTCTTTTGTACCTGCAAAACTAAAATAGGTTGAACTGCAGGTAACTATCTTACTAAAAGGAAAATGCGGAATTGAAATGCTAATCTATGAAAGCAGAATTGAAATTCTAATCTATGCTTGCAGAATTGAAATTGCGGAATTTGAAGGCTAATCTAGGAAAGCAAGAAATGTCTACTCTGCTTTTGCAGGAATGAAATTGCAGAATGGAAATGAAATAAACTACTTAGTAGAAGTTTGTAGTGGACAATATAACAATAGCAACAATCACCAATACTCTGACGCTTCCCCAGCAATGGCGCCAAAATGATGGTGGGCTCCAGTATTACAGCAATAATGCTGCAACTCCTGGGACTCCCTTCTTTACTTTTATCAACCTGGTTGTTCGTAACAAACTTGGAAGCGACAGTGTTGTATGCACAAGTACTAGCTCTTGTTGTAGCTGTCACTTGGTCAGCTGGCACAAGTCCGCTAGGGCTTTAGCCAACTTCTATAAGCTCTTAGATGAATCTTGTAAATGATGGATGAAAGCTAACTCAAAGGGGAGCTAATCTACTTGCGGAAAGAAACTGAAAGCAAAATAGGAATGCAAACCCTAGCAAACCCTAATTCTACCAGCTAGTTCTATTGATGCAATAATGAGAATACAAGCTGCTGAATGAGATGCACTTGACTTCAAAAAGGGAAAATGCACATGTCTTAGTCTACTTTTTTTCTAGAAAGTATCTTTTTGTATTTTCTTGATTAAGTGTCGATTTTCACATGCATATACTTGAACTGTGCTTCACTGTGCAGGAGTGGACCAAGGAAGAGGAATGCTTGGAAGTAGTTGGAGAGGCTTAGAGAGGGTCTAAGGGGTCCCTAACACTCTTCCCCAGAGTCTCACAAGGTTTGGCTATCAGAAAACCTCACTTGTGAGCTTCTACAGGAAGTCTGCAGGGGTTCTACAGGAAACTTCAGAATTTCTACAAGAAACTTCAGAATTTCTACAGGAAACTTGGAAGTCAGTTTTTAGGAGGTGGATGAGTGAGGGAAGGTGCATGGATGGATCTAGAGGTAGGAGAGGGGTCTAAACATGGCCTAAGGATTGGTGGGAGGTTTGGTGGAAGGCTGACTTGGCTCGAAGATGACTAAGGCAATGATGAGCAAGAAGGTAAGGTTTCGTAGACACAAAGGATAGATGGGAAAAAGGGCAGCTTAGCTATGAGACAGAACAGGAGGCTTAGATGATGCTTTGGGAGGATGGATGAAGGAGGAGGATACCCTGCATGGTGGACCTTGATCAATTCTACAAAAACCTGCAAATGATCAAATCCTAAACTAATCTATTCTATCCATCAATCAACATAAATGAGCAGCAACTTTATTTGCGAAGAAAACCTTGTACACCATCTATGTAAGGAAACATTTTAAATGTCCAAACCCATGACTAATCTCTGCAGCTAAAACAAGCACACTGAAGATTGCATAAGCAGGAAACTAGTGTTTTTGTGAGGCAGCACTGTTTCCTCAATTCCAGCCCCAAATCCAATAAGGCCGAGGTGAAACCAAGAGTGTAGTTGTCTCTTTTTCTTGGAGATCTTTCTGTTATTATTCTACCAAAACATCTAAACCAAAACCATTCATAACTAGTGATCTATCCCAGCATCATAACAAAATCTACTTAACAGCAAGGTGTTCAAATGTATAAAAGAGAAAAACAGTGATACGTAAAGAAACACAATGATACAGAAAGGAGGTCCTAGGCTCTCAGGTTGGGCCCAACCCTGAGAGCTTTGGCTCCTATGAAAAACTCAGACTTGTTAGGAAACCAAACTGCTTCGCATTATTAAAAAAGAGTCATAACAGTTTTGCCAAAAATGGATACAAAAGAATGAAATAGAGCTACTGCAGCACTGGAGTACAAAGTACATAATAGGTTTAAAAGTATTTTTACGAAGGCTGAGGCCTCAACATTTATAGATAACGAGGGACCTAGCTGGCCTCCTCAATCTGTGGAACTCAGCTGTCAAATTGTGAGTCAAACAACCCCTTTCTAAATGCTGATTGGCTGCCTTCTAGATTCGGCTCGGTGGTCTTTGGAGCTCGGAGCTGAAGGTGAGAATCCCGAGGAAGGGTCATTGAATGCCATAGACATCCCTCCTTCAAGTCCTAATTTCAAGGTTGGCTGCCTTATAGCTCATGATTTCTTTGACTTTGCTCCAATATACGTAAAAAAAACCTGAAATAGACACATGTTAACCACCTAGGAAAAGTAACTTCCCTTATTCGTACCAAAGACACAAACATACTAAATAATGCATAAACTATAGAAAATGATGGATTTGAACAAGGGCTGAACAATGAAAATGAGGCCAAATGAGCCCAAATTGTTACCAATTTTGGGGCTCATCAATATGCATAAAGTGTTGATAGTGTTAAAAACTATTGGGAACTCTGATAAAGGATTAACAAAGGATTTCATCACAAAACCAAAGGTGGGTAGGATCTTTTCTCTCTCCTATGATAGGACATGTGGTGGCATATGGTTGGTCCCAATAAGATACAGTGGCATCTGCTGTCAGTATGACGTGGCGATATAGAAGGACTGATGGCAGGATATTTTGCTGTTTTGAGGGGTCTTAAGGGGAAAATATGGGCAACACATGTCACCACTCATAAGGTGCCACGCGGAATGATGATGTCATATCAGACATCAGTCTATCAAAGGTTGAGGATGTTGACACTTTGTAACACTTGATACTTGAAAAGGTTCTGATAAGGGGGCTTTGATATTAGGTTGGCACCATGGTCAAGAAGAGCTTAAAGAGCCAAGGGCGGTAAGCACTTAAAAAAGGAAAAATATCCTGAGGTGGGATAAAAAATGCTCTAGAACCTCAAGGCTAACTGGCAAGTCATGACCCTCGATCCTATATTGAGAAATGTGGGAAGGGATAAGCACTACGAGCTCGTCATATCAAAGGTTGACAATTTGGATATTATAATGTTGCACCCTTGTGAAAATTTCAATACGTAATCTCTCTAAAAATAACGATATAGAGAGTTAAAGGCATATGGGTTGGTAATTGCAATATTAAATGTGGGAATAGAGGATTTGGTCTCAGGGGTAATGTAAATTGTCAAATATTGTTGGGTCAAGGCACCAAGGGCCACGATCCGTAGGAAAGAGTGTTGGGTATACCTTGAAGTGATACAATCCATCTATGTGCTTCATGTACACATATTCAATAAGATAAATAGACGTATGGGACTTAGGAAGCAGTGTGCAGGTCACCTAATAATTATTTTCTCAACATGGAGCTCCACACAGCCATGCAATGAAGGACTGCGAGGTCGATGTCCATTTCTGCATTGTGATAAGAAATTGAAAGTTGATCACTCCCAACTCTAGAGGGTGGGGAATTCAAGAAGTTATTGCAAAAGCGATAGGTGAACCGATCAAACAACTAGAGATGAAAATCATGGAAAAGACGTGGCATGATCGAAGGCCATCACAGGAATGGCAGGGAGATAGTTTCCTCAACCATTGGTCAATTTTCTTTATGTATATTATTCTTTAATTTTTTCATTTTCAAGAACATAATCAAATCTGATTGCAATAATTTTGTGTAGAAGAACCTTCACATGCCAAGACAACTAGTCGATCAGATAGCTAGAGCTCAGCTAAGATATTTTGTAACTCTTGTTCACATCTCCCCCTCTTATAAATAGAGGGAAGAAACACTTAAGAGAAGTTCCCAAATTCTACATTCTAGAGGCCCTCTATTTGTAGAGAAAGTGGTTACACTTTGGTTCAATTTTCTTGTTCATGTGGTGCTTGGGCATGTACAATTGTTAAATGTAATGGACTGGTGATTTGGACTCCATCTTCAAGGATTAATGAAGCAGTTTTTTTATTCCAATCAAAGAAATGTGAAATATGTTTTCCCCTTTGTATATCACTTTATGTATGTATTTCCCCCTCTAAAATCATGTAATGAAGCTATTGGTTTCACTCTCATTCATGGTTGTATGTTTGCTACTAAGTAGTAAAATTACATGTGTAACAACATATTTACTCATGTTATTTGATAGCCTACAATACTTGTATGTGCACAAGATTTACTTATTGTTGTTTGGGGAAAAATGTATTCATGAGGCATAGAGTTTAAGACCTTAATTCATGCTCCACTTTTTCTGCATTTCACCTCCTCACTCTTCCATATTTCTCTCGGATATTGTTGCTTAGGATTATGCATTATGTATAGCCCTTTGCATCGATTTCTCTCCTTTCCTTGCTTTTTTTCATCTATACTACAACAACAAATGTTAAGCTACATATTGTTGTGTGTCGGCCACCAGAACTAATACATTTCTCTTTGAGATTAGCCATATCTACCAGTGTGTATTTGCTTAAGTTTACCTTGATAAAGGGCTATTGAACCAAGCCCTGAATTATCCCTTTTCCAATTATGTGACATATGGAGTGCAACAAAAATCCTTTAGAAAATATTTAAAAGAACTCCTCTCTGATTCCCTGGGCACTGATCTCCTATCAACCCATATGCTATCTCTAGGAGCCTTTTATATATTTTGAAAGAAATTGTGTGACAAGAGATAGAAAAATCTACAAAAAGTGGAACATTAAGTCTACGCATGCTCCTATAAAGAAAGATACTCCCTCTATGCTACGGAAAATCCAGGGCTCTCAACAAACTCCAAAGTCCCTGATTCTAAGCTAAATTCCTAGCTAAAAGCAAATGGCTCCTGAAATCCCATTACATGAGTTATGAGGGTATATTTATAATATAGAGGGTCATTATTCACTTCCTCTTGTGACTTGTGGACTTCCCTCATGAATCTTCAACTTCTTTACAAGATCACTCTTCAACTTCATTACATCAGACGCTTCACATTACACAATTGACACTTGGAATTCCACTTACAAATTAATTACAAAATAATATTACAATACACTCATACCCATATAAGAAAAAATTGGGTAGAGCCAAATAGATAGACTAATAAGACAACATAGTTAAGGTTTTGTTTGGGGAAAGTCCAACTCAACAACTTCCACTTGATGTTTCTCGGTCATATAATGGTGCCAAGGTTTGTACTACGCAATGAAATCCCCAAACTATGTGATGGTCTCATGATGGAAGTAAAATCTAGCCTCCATGGCATCTGAGTACAATGATTTGGAACAAGTGTGCGTTTCCTTCTTAGGAAAGAGAAACATTGTATTGATTTGGATAGGGCCACAAATGTTCTTCTACATTTTCTTTGGCTTTACTTCAAGATCTTCTCTAATGGTGATTTGTCTCAAATTTCCCAAGTATTATTCAATCTCCTGCCTGACCTGATTCCTACGTTTGGTCTCAATGAGTGAGTCAAATGATGGGATCCTGTGTGATTTCACCAAGAAGTCCAGGTCATTGTATAATCATGCGTATGAGGCATGAGTGTTGGCAATGAATGAGGAGGGTTGTTTGTTATTTTGGATGAGCATATGAACCTTTTCTTTCTCCAACTTTGCGTCTCACCTTGTCTTATTTCCCAATTCAAGCAGTGTACCTTTGTACTGCATTGACCATTCATGCATGAAAATAATAGATGATTATACAACCTTGAGAGTTATGATATGATCTTTACACTTATACTACAACCCATGCAAGTGGACAACTTCCTTATGCATAGTGACAAGCTCCTAATTAAGATTACGCATGGTCTCTCCCAGTGTTGATACTTCACCAAGTATCATTTCCTTTAATTTTTTCTAGAGAGGCATGTGAGAGAGCTACTTTCTATAATTATTCTTGGATCTATTCAACCTCTTGCCTAGCAGCCTACAAGTTTTTTTCCAACTATTCTTTATCGTCCATCAAATAGTATGTGTTTAACTTTGTAACACATGTGAAGGCCAAGTTGGCTGCAACAATGGCACCTAGATTTATTTTCGTGTCTGCCATGATCACCCTCTCTCTGATGAATGCCAGAGATGTGAGGTCCTCCAAAAATTGTTTCTTCCTCCCTTGTACAATATTTTCAAGAGATCTTCATAAATCAACTTCTACATGTCCATGACTGGACCATCATCAATAGAAACAATTTCCTCTTCCTCATTTGGAGCTTGCCTTATTGGAGGATGGGGAGGTTGAATGGTGACTTGTTGTCTACTAGGAATTAGGCTGACATCTTGATTCTATGATTTTAGTTCCACCTACATGTATTGAATTCGATCAACTCCTCAATATATTGAGTGAGCTCCTTATCTTCCATCTATTTTCTCTCCTCTTGTAGCTACCAATTATATTCTTTGGCTTGTCTTCGTACAAGTTCTTATTCTTCTACTCTTCACCTTTATTCTTCTTCTTGCTTCTGCCTTTCTTCCTCCAATCTATTATGATCTTGTTCTTCCTTCCATTTTTGTTATGCTTCCTATTTCCTCTGTTTCCTCTTCTTTTTTGCTGCTATAGCCACTTTAAGTAAAACTGGATCTACCTTCATCTTGTGGCTTCATTCTCCCCTTGGACTATGCACAACTTTCCTCTTGCTCTTCTCACGCACTAGGTTTTGCTTCTATATTGATACTGCCCCTCGACTGGCTTATTTTTTTGGTGTAACCTATGATCTTCCACTAAATATAACTAGTTCATGGGACTTGCAAGAATTATAACAAGTTTTATATGCTTCCTCCTCAAGTCTATGAAACATCCTGCTTAGCCACTGAAAATTAATCCTCACACAATGGTATTTGCAAACATTACTTGGAATGTACAGGTTGAATTCCAAAGGACTGAATGTGAATTTCTCTATTGCCTTGCCTTCGGTGTCTGCAACTTTTAGATTCTTGATTTTGTACAATTTGATCTGCATAGGTAGAGAAGGCCAGGTTGCTTTCTTCTTCTTGTGCAAAGCTACTGACAACCTTGTGGAGAGATGGTATGAAACTTCTTACGTGAATAAAATTTTTGGCATACCTTAGTAAAAGATGTGGAGACTTCTTTCTTCCAAACACTTCGAGGAAAGTGCCATCCGGTGAGGAAAACCAATATGTTATCTCCAACATTGCTTCCATTTCCCAACGTGATATGAAAGGTGGCTCTTCCTCAAATATCAACTTGTATAATGGAATTAGGAAGTGATCAGTAAATGTTTCAATTACTCCTCTACGACTGCACTCCAAAAGTCACTTTCAGTATAAGTTCACGGTAGGCTCTCTTGGTATCCAAGTCCAATTCATGTTAGGGAATGAATTTTGTGTAGAGATTGCATCAAGTAGAATGGAAGACATAAAAAATCTAGCTTGAATCCATGAATCCATATTTATTGAGCTAACAAGTCTGACCAGTTGAATGGTTCTCATTCATTCACAACCTCTTTTAGTAAGGATTCCCACCCTTCAGGGAAGGTCTTAATGCTCTGCTAACCACATATTCTACAAAATAGAACTATCAAGAGTTGATATGCCCTCCTAAGAGATTTTATCTTGTATGTGTTGGTGGGTATCTTATGAAACTTTGTTGGCTCTTTCACCCAACTTTTGAAAATGTCCTTAATGCTCAAATAACTAGTGGTAGCATAAAATTAAGAATCCATGAGAGATTCTGGCTTCGACAAATGATACACGAGATCATAATCATGTGCTAGAAAAGAAGCAATCTTTTGTTTTCTAGCATTATTCAGAGTCATATCCTTTGGATCTTTATGAGAAACTATCTAGCTGACAATGTATGCACATGGAAAATTCAGATACCTACATGCAACCTTATGTAACCCTGACTTCTAGAAATTGATATACACCTATCTGTCATCAAGGTTTACTTTGAAGCTTTTCGCTGAGAATGCTTCATTCACTTTCCCTCATGTGATATATGATTCTTTCTCTATAAACAGTTGAGTATATGCATAAACTGGAAAGTTCATTAGCATACTCTAACCTTCCCACCCATTGTTTCTTTCTATGGTATCCTTTGAAGCAGATCTATTTGGTGCCATGATGTCAGTGACTAATGAAGAGAAGTGCTCAACAACTGCAATACCCATAGGACAAAAATACACTCATGGAAAAGACAATTTAGCTTTAGCAAATTAATTCTCAAATTAAGATCACAGTAGAAACCAGTGAACTGAAAAGGAAAATTTCTCATTTCTGGAGGTGAAGGAGGGAGATTGGATGCCTAAACTACACATTGTGCAGCCTCAGCAGGCAATGGTACAACTTGAGGCTAGAGACTGCACAATGTGAAGTTTTAGCTTAGGAAAAATGGGGTGGAGACTACGCATTGTGCAGTATCAGTGGCCAAGGGATGGGCTTGAGCCATGGATCTGCCTAGTGCACAGTTGGGAAATTTAGGTACTACACATTGTATAGTCTCAGAGGCCAAGAATCAAGCTTGAGCCTTCGACTTGCACAATGCCCAACTAGACAAGGAAACTACGGGCCAAGGGAAGAGCTGATTTGCCTGGAAATGGTATGGGAAACTAGTAGATCTAAGTGATGGTGCAAGTTAAACTAAATATATAACTAAGGATATATGGATTGGTGCAAAATATCAATATGCAAAAGGAAAAAATAAA
>APFE030622637.1:8980-26607 GCA_000404065.3 Pinus taeda
CTTCCCTTTTCAGGTTGAAGTTCTCCCTTTTATGTGGGGTGAGACCTCCCTTTCATGGTTGAAGGTTTCCCTCTTCAAAACATCAGGAACACCTCCTCTAGAAGAAGACTTGAGCTTCATGCCAGAATTAGAAGAGTTTCGGGAACTGCACTAAGTGTTCCAGTGTTGGTGGTCATCCTTAAACCACCTCCCTTTATACCAACATTTCAAAGAGCACAATTAGCCTAGTGCTGCCATGCATTTTTTGCACATTTTGTATTACAACTCTCTTCTTGGACTCATACATAACCCTTCAGATTAAGGGGGGAATGTTGGACACATAATCCTCTAAGGATTAGTGTGGAAGCAGAATAGACTAAGGAAGTCTAAGAGACCTTGGGATGTGGAACCCAATGGTCAAATCATGTACTATAAATGTATATCATTTGTTAATAAAAAATGTACTCTCATGATTTATCTTTCATATTTTGTTGCTGCCCATGTGTGTGTTTAACATATTTGGAAAATCACGGACTTACAAATAAATGCAAAAAGGCTATTAATGCTTTAAAAAAAGACATTATCTAGAAAAATGGAAAAATGTTGCTAAGTGGATTTGGATTGGCTATGTATTTAACTAGACACCTATAAATAAGTGTCAAAGACTTTCAATGCCTCACAAAGAAAACTTTATTCAAGAAATGTGAAAAGCATTGCTAAGTCCAAAATCTAAATAAAGACACAAAAGAAACTAACTTGCTTGGAAATTTGAAGGTCACACAATTCATTTTATGTAGTTAGAAATTATGTGGTGATCGTTAGAATCACGAGAATCAAGAATTATAGCTCAAATTTTAACTTGCATGATAATTTTTTCTCTCAATTGAATCTCATTCATAATTATAGATGGAATGGATTTCATTATTAGAGCTGGAATTTCTATGACAGTTAATTTTTCTTCAAAGATAGCAGTTTCCATCGATGATTGAATCTCATTCATAATTATAGATGTCATGTAATTTTATTAGAGTTGGAATTTATATGGCAGTTAATATTTCTTTTGACTATGTATTTGATAAATCATAGACTTATAAATAAATGAAAAACGGCTTTTAATGCTTCAAAAAAAGACATTATTTAGAAAAATGAAAAAATGTTGCTAAGTGGATTTGGATTGGCTATGTATTTAACTAGACACCTATAAATAAATGCAAAAGACTTTTAATGCCTCACAAAGAAAACTTTATTCAAGAAATGTGAAAAACATTGCTAAGTGAAAAATCTAAATAAAGACACAAAAGAAAATAACTTGCTTGGAAATTTGAAGGTCACACAATTCATTTTATGTAGTTAGAAAATATGTGGTGATCGTTCCAACGAAGAGAATCAAGAATTATAACTAGAATATTAACTTGGATGTGTGAGTGTCAATCTTTGCAGTCTTCCTCCAGTGATCAAACATGCTCTTACAAAGTGATTTTAAGGTGTCAAGGTCAAATTTTGTCATTTCAGTGAGTCTTCAAGCAAAATTTGGTCACTAGGTATTAGGTCTAGGGTTTGCTTTTACTCCTTTCAAAGTTATCCAAATGTCGGTCCATGTCACCATTCAGCTGAGTGTACCACTCAAGCAAAATTTGGTCACTAGGTATTAGGTCTAGGGTTTGCTTTTACTCCTTTCAAAGTTATCCAAATGTCGGTCCATGTCACCATTCAGCTGAGTGTACCATCATTCAGAGGGTTGGCATCATCATGTCAAGTTCCATTGGGTCATTTTACACCTTGTTCATACTTCAGTTGTGCTTAGGTAAGGTTCATTTCCCTCTCCTATGGTTTTGAAGGTAATTTCTCTTGGAAGTTCAAATCATCAGCAAAAAACTTGTATCCTGATGTTCATACACATTCCCCTATCCTTAATGTACCTTATTAAACACTTCCCATCACTGAGATCCATCAAATTCCTCATTTTTGCACAAACCTTAGTTTCTTGCTACAATTTGACAATTTTCTAGACTACGCCTGTGTTTTGCCCTTTTGGACCCCTCCCCCTGACTCAATATTTGAAATTCCACTTTCCCCTACCTCCTAACATCCCTCCCTACTTCCCAAAATTTTCTCAAGAATTTAGAAGCCCCTTATCCCCTTCATTTCACTTCATTTTGACAAATCCCTTGTTCCACACATCAGGATCGGTTTTACTCCATTGATGTTTCTGAGCAAGAAAAAATGTACTTGGAAAAACTGAGACATTTGTGTCCAAACTAGGTGAAGGAAGAAAACATTTTTCACTTTTTACACAAATGTCATGGTTGTAGAGAAAAGGCAAAAATATAGTTGCCTCAGGAGAATTGATGCACATTTGAAGTGACCTTGGGAAAATTAAAATTTCTCCTAGCTTGGTTGGCCTAATGACTTGCTTGATGAGTAAAATGATAACTAGACACAAAGAGCTTTCCAATGAGCTATCATGAGCTCAATTTGGGGTTGATGAATACCTTCAAAAGTTGACTGCAACAGCACTCTGCCTTTAGGCAGCCTCATTTTGCACATTTTGACCAGTCTTGGGAGATTTGATTTTTGACAAGGAAAATGAACTCAAAATTCACAAATTCTAGTTGAGTTGGAAAGTAGACTTGATAACCTTTCCAACGAGCTATCTTGTGCCCAATTGGGACACTAGGAAGGCCTCCAAACCTGGTCTGCAAAAAGGTGTGGTGCACCTGGGTAGTGGCATGACGCATCAGTGGTCCGCACATTTAACAAAGAAAAAGTGCAGTCATGTCCATTGGATACATGACCATTAGTTGCGGGACCACAGGCAATACTGAGAGAAAGTGTGGAACTAGAATTTTTTTAGCAAAAATAGACTTTTCTGCCCAATGCGCCGCGCCACGTGGCACTCGCTTTTGCTAGGAGCCTCCAAAGCACAAAAATTAAGCATTTTTGGATTTGGCATGGAAAAATATGCTTTCTTGCCAATGCACAAGAAATTTGGGTAGGTTTTGAGCCCTCAAAAAGGTCAAAAACACTCAAAAAATGACCTTGCTGCCCCTATTTTGACACACAAGAAGCAGTGTTGGGAGAACTAAACTTTGGAGGGGCAAATGGAGGCCAAAATTGGAAAATTCCACTTGGGTTGGAAAGTAGACAAGAGGACCTTTCCAACACGCACACTTGGAGAAAATTTATACATCGGGAAGGCCTCCAAAATTGGGTCCAAACAGGCACGACACATAGAGAATCAGGGGTAGAGGAAAAATTGTCAGTTTGACCAAGTATTGCTCTGTTTTTCACCCAAATTTGGCCAGTTTGACTTTTTCACTTTCTTAATGTCAAAATTGTGATGTAATTTCATGTTCATATGGATCATGATGTAAATATGTAAAATTTTCACTTGGCAAGGTAGCTTTCACTTTCTTAATGTCGAAATTGTGATGTAATTTTTCATGTTCATTGATGGATCATGATGTAAATATGTCAAATTTTCACTTGGAAAGGTAGCTTCATCAGTTAAAAAGTTGTTTGAAACTGAATGAATTAGTTCCCTTGTTTCTAGAGGCATGCTGTTGCACTGCCTGATTTCTAGTTCCTAGTTTAGAATGAGTTGGATTAACTCCTAAACATGTGAGCTCGACCCCTAGAGGCTAGGATGAGCTATGCTTTGTCTATATTATTTCTTTTTTTAGTCATTAGCATGGTTGGACTCTTGAGAAAGCAAGGAGTTTCATTGTACACTCATATTAGCATTTTGGTTAACGAATTGAGACCAGGGTTTGCAGTACTCTTTGGAATCCCTATGGCATTTTGTTTTGGTACAGTGCTTTATTATGTATTTGTGAATTTTCTTATGTATTATTTATGTCATTTTCCCTCTTATTTCTTCTCAGATAAATCAAACAAGAGTGAAAGTAGAACCCATTGAAATTGTAGTGCTCTACTTGAGGTTTCCTTTAGTTTCTTGATGTTTTCAGCTGTTTGGAGAGGATCCATGGTTTCTCTTGCCCTCTTCAACTCCTCTATCTAATCCCTCCATCTCATTCGATTCAAAGTGCCAAATTCAGTTGCCTACCTTGCCCGATTAAGCCCTCTGCAAGATTGAGCCTCTTTCCCTGCACCCAAAATTTGCTTTTCCATTAGAGCCCATAAACACAACATTTTATTCAATCAAACTCCTTTGCACCTATACCTAGCCTAAAATCAATAGCTATATCAGTCAATCTCAAGCCTTTAGTGATCATAATTCGCTGAGATTGACCCGGAGAGAGCCCTCTCCTGACCTAGTAGGGCTAGCCCTCTCCTGACCTGGTAGGGCTAGCTACCAAGTTGAGCATGGTTTGATGTTGGCCCTGGATCCTACCTTTTCAACCTGAGGTAAATCTAGGCTCTAATACGATAATAATTGTTCTATTGATTGAATCACATTCATAATTATAGATGGAATGGCATTCATTGTTAGAGCTAGAATTTCTATGACAATTAATATTTCTTCAAGGATAGCAGTTTCTATCGACGATTGAATCTCATTCATAATTATACATGGAATTCATTATTAGAGTTGGAATTTCTATGATAGTTAATCAAAGATACCAGTAAATCTCTTCTAATCTTTCAGTGGTAAAGGAAATAAGTTTCTTATAATTTTTATTAAATTAATTTTTATCAAATTGTTCAATGTGAAAAGAAATCACCCAATTGCAAGCTAATTTTTTCTAGCCATTGAATCTCATTCATAACTATAGATGGAATGGCATTCATTTTTAGAGTTGGACTCATAATTATAGATGGGATGGCATTCATTGTTAGAACTGGAATTTCTATGATAGTTAATATTTCTTCAAAGATAGCAGTAAATCTTAAATCTCTTCTAATCTTTTAGTGGAAAAACTCAATTTTCTCTAGTGGAAAAAATAAATTTCTACAAAGATAGTAGTAAATCTTAAATCTCTTATAATCTTTTAGTGGCAAAATTCAATCTGCTCCAGTGGCAAAAATGAATCTGCTCCAGGGAAAAATGCTCCTATATTTCTTTAAGATAGAGCCATAGCAAAATTTTCTCATAATTATAAATGGAATGGCATTCATTATTAAAGCTGGAATCATAATTATAGATGAAAAGGCATTCAGTTTTAGAACTGGAATTTCTATGACAGTTAATATTTCTTCATAGATAGCAATAAATCTCTTCTAATCTTTCAATGGTAAAATTCTATTTTTTGCCAGGCAAATTGCTCCTATATTTATTTAATATAGATCCATAGCAAATTGCTCCTACATTTCATTAAGATAGAGCCATAACTCTCATGGTCTCTCATGATCTTTTAGTGGAAAAAATTATTTATAATTATTGAATGTCATTTAGATTTATATATGGAATTTGGGTTACAATTAATATTTCTTAAAGTATGAAGGTAGATCTCGTTGTAGTCTTTATTTTTTTGTTAGTCAATTAGATTTAGTTTTATGTGTGATTTAGAAATTACAAAGGAACAAAAGGTAAAGGATAGGAAAGGATTGACTCAATAAAAAAGATTTTATGTGTAATTTAGAAAGTACAAAGGAATGAAGGTAGATTCCATTGTAGTATTTATTTTTTTGGTTGTGTTAGTCAGTTAGATTGAGTTTTATGTGTGATTTAGAAAGTACAAAGGAACAAAAGATAAAGGATAAGAAAGGATTGGCTAAATAAAAAAGATTTTATGTGTGATTTAGAAAGTACAAAGGAACGAAAGGTAAAGGATATGAAAGTATTGGCTTAATAAAAAAGATTTAGGTGGCCTATTCATATATATCTGCATACAATTTTACTCATTCATTTTTGTTCATATACAACTTCATTCATTTTTGTTCATATACAACTTCAAGCTAACAAAAAACAATATTTTCTAATGGAATCAATAGGTATTGAAAATCTAGATCTACAAGGATTTCAAATTGAATCACTAATTATTAAAATTCTAAATTTACGGGGCTTTCTAATACAATTTTACTCATTCATCTTTGTTCATATACAACTCCAAGTAGGTGGCCTATTCATATATATCTACATACGTTCATCTTTGTTCATATACAACTTCAAGCTAACAGAAACAAGGATTTCAAATTGAATCACTAATTATTAAAATTCTAAATTTACGGGGCTTTCTAATACAATTTTACTCATTCATCTTTGTTCATATACAACTCCAAGTAGGTGGCCTATTCATATATATCTACATACGTTCATCTTTGTTCATATACAACTTCAAGCTAACAGAAAACAATATTTTCTAATGGAATCAATAGTTATTGAAAATCTAGATCTACAAGGATTTCAAATGGAATCATTAATTATTAAAATTCTAAATTCTAAGTTTAAATGGCTTTCTAATACAATTTTACTCATTCATCTTTGTTCATATACAACTTCAAGCTAACAGAAAACAATATTTTCTAATGGAATCAATAGTTATTGAAAATCTAGATCTACAAGAATTTCAAATTGAATCACTAATTATTAAAATTCTAAATTTACGGGGCTCTCAAATAAAATTTTACTCATTTATCTTTGTTCATATACAACTCCAAGATATATAGAAAACAATATTTTATAATGGAATCAATAGTTATTGAAAATCTAGATCTACAAGGATTTCAAATTGAATCACTAATTATTAAAATTCTAAATTTACGGGGCTTTCTAATACAATTTTACTCATTCATCTTTGTTCATATACAACTCCAAGCTATACAGAAAACAATATTTTCTAATGGAATCAATAGTTATTGAAAATCTAGATCTACAAGGATTCCAAATGGAATCATTAATTATTAAAATTCTAAATTCTAAATTTAAATGGCTTTCTAATACAATTTTACTCATTCATCTGTGTTCATATACAACTTCAAGCTATACAGAAAACAACATTTTCTAATGGAATCAATAGTTATTGAAAATATAGATCTACAAGGATTTCAAATTGAATCACTAATTATTAAAATACTAAATTTACAGGGCTCTCAAATACAATTTTACTCATTCATCTTTGTTCATATACAACTTCAAGCTATACAGAAAACAATATTTTCTAATGGAATCAATAGTTATTGAAAATCTAGATCTACAAGGATTTCAAATGGAATCCATTATTAAAATTGTAGGGCTTTCTAATACAATTTTACTCACTCATCTTTGTTTATACACAACTTCAAGCTATACAAAAAACAACATTTTCTAATGGAATCAATAGTTATTGAAAATCTAGATCTACAAGGATTTCAAATGGAATCAATTATTAAAATTGTAGGGCTTTCTAATACAATTTTACTCATTCATCTTTATTCATATACAACTTCAAGCTATACAAAAAACAACATTTTCTAATGGAATCAATAGTTATTGAAAATATACAAGGATTTCAAATGGAATCAATTATTAAAATTGTAGGGCTTTCTAATACAATTTTACTCATTCATGTTTATTCATATACAACTTCAAGCTATACAAAAAACAACATTTTCTAATGGAATCAATAGTTATTGAAAATATACAAGGATTTCAAATGGAATCAATTATTAAAATTGTAGGGCTTTCTAATACAATTTTACTCATTCATCTTTGTCCATATACAACTTCAAGCTATATGAAAACAATATTTTCTAATGGAATCAATAGTTATTGAAAATATAGATCTACAAGGATTTCAAATGGAATCACTAGTTATTAAAATTCTAAATTTAGGTGGCTTTCTAATACAATTTTACTCATTCATCTTTGTTCATATATAACTTCAAGCTATACATAAAACAATTTTTCTAATGGAATCAATAGTTAATGAAAATCTAAATCTACAAGGATTTCAAATGGAATCACTAGTTATTAAAATTCTAGATTTACAGGGCTTTCTAATACAATTTTAGTCATTCATCTTTGTTCATATTTCTAATACAATTTTACTCATTCATCTTTGTTCATATTTCTAATACAATTTTATTCATTCATCTTTGTTCATATTTCTAATACAATTTTACTCATTCATCTTTGTTCATATACAACTTCAAGATATACAAAAAACAATGTTTTCTATTGGAATCAATAGTTATAGTAATAATTTAAGGATAATTTGTATTTTTTAATTTATTGTGAGAAATGTATGATTGACTTCATTTAGATATTACTAACTAATTTTAATAAATATATTAAATTACGTTGATTGATCTCATTTATAAAAGTTAATGCTTTTAAAGTATATCAACAACATTTCCTAATATAACACATAGTTATTTAATAAATTGGTAATGCACCTTTTCCCAAAATATTCTACTAATATATTAGATGATATAATGCAAAAAAATACAAGAATATTAGTTGGAGTGTCTTTTATGAAAAGAGCATTAGTTCAACATTTTTATTGAGAAGAGTTGTTATTGCATTTTTTTATTGAAAGCATTAGTATTACACATGTTAAAATGTACCATTACTTTGACAGTAGCCATTAATATTTTTTTTTTTATTAAATTTAATTGAATAAAAAATGTATTTGTAAATTTTTTTTTATTTTTTAAAATTTATTGTAATTTTGATACAATATAATAGGTTACTTAATTATTAAAACAATATTGCTAATGAATTTTCCTATTAATAATATAATAATAATTATATTAAAGGTTTTTTTTAATAAATTAATTTTCTCTTTAGTTTTTTAAGAAGTGAAACATTTATTTAAGTAAAAAAACAACATAATGTCTAATCTCTTTTTTGGTCCCAATTTTTGAATCAATAAGTACAAATATCCATGTTATGAAGGAAGAACTAAAAACTAAAAATAATTTTGAATTAGTATTTTTTATATGTTAAAATTCTATCTACAACGCAACAAATAAAATTCAAAGTCTACTTACCATATCTTTTTCTGGATTTTTTAGGTGGATAGTAAGATGAATCCATCCCATGGGAATGGCCTGCAAAATCTAATTTGATAGAATAATTATCATACACAAACATACGGGCCTATGTTAATCATGCCATCAAGAACCAACTAGCTGTAAAGTTGACCAATATATTAGAACTCATAAATAAATAAATGGTTTCAAGTTTACACATATGCAACTTATGTAATAATCATGGATACAAAATATCGTTTGAATCTGGAAAATCAAATGGAAAAGAAAACTTTTTATATTTATGAGAAATAGATAGGAGTTTCTTTGACATCCGTTCCATCATTTGACTAGAATGATTTATACATTTTAGATTACCAACGTGTAAATTTAAAAAGCCATCTCTCAAGAGTTCCCCTTTCCACCTAAATATCATATAGCAAAATAGCAATTAACATAGCAAGAAAATAATGATTTTTTATTTAGAAATATTATTGTATTGGAAAGTTCCAAGGATTAGTTCAGTTAATCAAAAACTGTGTCTTGCTATTGGAAGGTCACAGGGTGGAATCAACTAGAAGTCCTCGAGATGACAGTGGGTCATTTCCAGATCTGTGGATCATTTCCAGATCTTATCTAAAATCTTTAGAACTCTAATGTAAGAAGCAACATTTGATTTCCATTTAACAAATTCTCCGTTTCTGGACACAACTGCTCTATTTCTAGACAAATGATCAGTTTATTACTACAATTCGAGATGGATTAAGAATGGTTCTAGTTATTCAAACTAGGATGCTGACAAATTTGCTTAAATAAAACAAAAATCTTGAATATAAGATTGTGATAGCAGCCTTTACCACTCAAATTACAATCCTCTTTTTTTACTCAACCAGGCGCAGGCAGAGGTCTCGAGTTGGACTGCCGACTGCTACCCAGGTTTTGCTGCTGGATTCATTCATAGTTTATCATTAATGGTTTCTCTACCCAGGGATATCGGCCCCAATTTGCAAGATATTCGATTGACTGCAAAGTTTTTAGTCGTTGCAACCAACCCGGCATGCTTTTCAAACGATGGCGGAAGGCCATCTGGAATGAATTGTAAGCGATTGTAGAGTAACTAACTGATATCTGTTCCGATTTGCAAGATATCGCTGCAACCAACCCTGCAAGCTTTTCAAACAATGGAGGAAGGCCATCCGAAACAAGTTGTAACCGATTGTAGTGTAACTAATTGATATCTGTTATTAATATTCTAAAAGCCAAAATGTGCAATATATGTTTCATAAATTATTATAATTGAAATTTTTTTATCATAAAAATAAATAAAACATCACCCAAACTAGACCAAGACTAAGTTCTCCAAAAATGATTTTATGTATAATACAAAATAAAACATGGTACGTACAAGAGAAATATACACAATAATCTCTGTTCCTTAAACCATTATAATTTGTAATTTGACCATGAAAAAAAAACCAACTAAAACGTCACCAAACCCATTCGTTAGGGTTTCAAAAAAGTGACATTATCTATTAATCTATGTACCTTATTTTTAATGATACAATGAGTGTGTCATTTAATTAAAAGTGGTTATTTCTCATTCGGTTTATAATTACGTGACAAAAATACTAATTGCAACTTATAATTAAATTAAATAAATACTTATTTAAGATGGATTTTTTGAAAAATAATATTTTATATATTTTATTAAGAAGTAATTTTGTTAGTAACAAGAGGTTTTCATATCACTATATTGTCTAATTTTAAGATTACAGCGAAATCAGAGACCACAGTGGTGTATGAATTGTTTAAGTCATTATAAGTATTTAAAATGAATATTTTTGAAAAGTGATATTTATACTCAAGGTGTTTCTAGTTCATTCTAGCCAATTCAAGAGCCTCATTTTTGTTTGCCTTCCCAAATTTGACACATGGTTATGACATATTTGGAGGCATGGGTAACACACTGCACCCATGGAAAAAGTAGTGTGCACTGATTTTGGGGTCTGATGATGAGTCATATGACCACCCACTGAAGCTTCTAAGATTCACATAAGTGAATTTGATGATTTTTTTATTGCCATGTCGCCATATGTTGTTGCTAGAAATCTGAAGAGAGAAAGAGAAATTGTACACACAACACAAATCACACTATATTTTATTGATCTCACAGACATTACATATATAGGAATACAAGGAATATATGATACTTCTAGATCAAAGATTGTTGGATCTGGATTACTAAAAATGGCTAATACAACTATTAACCTAGGAACTCACAACAATTTGGAAGTCATGGAGGCATTAATTCCAATACCATCCCTTAATGCTTACATGACAAATTACAACAATGAATGAATATGTGTCAAATTTGTGAGATATAGCCATCACTAGCACTCATATCAATCTCACAGTTTCTTCTCTTTTCTTCACCACACTTTCGAGCTTCCCACTTAATCCATTTAAGACATAATGGCTTCAGACCATTGATGTGTTTTGCAGAATTGATGCTTCTCAACCTAGCCCAACTGGTCAATCTCAATACTGAACCATCCTATAGAATTTCCACCATCTATTAAATATATGGTCTTCTACTATAATCATCAGTTATCTAAAATATATTCTATGTGTACAATTTAAGCTTGAATAACATAACTCTAACTATTCCTGGAACACGATGAGTTACATCAACTTGACCTTATTAAAAATTACCTGTAAATATTTATTAAATAATTGACTTATTCTTTGTAATTCTACATCATTCAATTCTTGCACAATACATTAAAAACGGCCATCCTTTTTTTCCTTTCTTATTATTATTATAAACCTTCTCTTACAAATAGAAAGTCTCAAACAAATATTAAAATAACCTTAAATGAATGTTGTTTTCATCTAATGGTTGGTGGTGACGGTATTGGGAAAGCGGAAGCGCAGCGGAAGCGACTAGAGCTTCGGTTCTCTTAGGGTTTCTCCCCATGGATGGGAAAAGAGGAGGGAAATCTTCTCCTTCCTTCAAGGAGACGTTGGTCAGCAAACACAAGAAGCCCTCAGATAAAGGCAAAGGTAACGATGAGGAAGAAAGGAGTAATAGGGAAGAGGAAAACTGTGGTTCCGCTTCGAAGGAGAAGCAAAGCACAAAAGACAAAGAGGAAACTGACAGAAAATAGGGAACAGAAGACAAAAAATAGAAGGGACCGTGCAAACCCAAGGCTGAAATCACTCATAGAGTGATATTAAATAATCCAAAGCTACAGGCGCATAGGGAGCACATGCAGACTTACGCAATCATATGCAAATTCATGGGATTATGGCCCACTGAAAAAGCATTGCAAACTTGGATTAGATACCACTGGAAACCTAAAGGAAGCATTGATCTTCACCTAGGGTCTAAGGGTTTCTTCACTGTCGTGTTCACCAATATTGAGGATAAAGACATAATGTTCAAAGGCAGGCCCTACTTTTATGTAGCAGCAGAGCTCTACATGAGGCAATGGATCATGAATTTTGTTCCGGAGAGGGAAACTTTCACTTCAGTCCCGGTTTGGGTAAGACTCTATTCTTTACCTCTTGATTATTGGCAAATAGAATCATTGGCTGCAATAGGCAATAAATTAGGAAGGTTCATCAAAGTGGTTGAAGCCACAAGGAGGGGAAAACATACATCCTTTGCTAGGATCTGTGTGGAGATGGATCTTTCTGGAGCTCTCTCGGATGAAGTCATCTTGGAGGTTTACGACAAGGAATGGGTGCAGACAGTAGACTACGAACATATTCCATTTAGATGTCGTAAATGCCATGAACACAGACACCTTATAAGAGACTGCCCTCTCACTAAGGCAGAAATCAAAGGAAATACTAAAACAACGAAAGATGCAGATAGTTTTCACAAAGTTGTTCCTAAAGGAAAGAGTAGCAAAAAAGGGCCAAAACAAAACCAAGAGGGAGGACAAAATGCTAGTCAAAATCAGTTCTAGGTTCTCGAAGAGGATGAAGAAATAGCAGTAGAAGATCAAGCAATAAAGGAAGAAAATGAGAAGAAGGATAAGGGAGCAGAACACAAACACACACAGGAAAATGAAGAACGAGAGGGAAACAGGATGAGTGATTTAGAACTGGAAATGGATCAGGAAATGAACTAGAGTGAGATGGAAATAGAAGACAATGAGCTACAGGAGATTCTGGACAGAGAAAACCTAGATCTAGAAGGATTCCTAAATCAGGGAACTTCAGGAGGGGTAGAATCGGTAGCACAAGAAAAGATCAATAGAATACAACAGTTATTCCTTTGGTAAACTCAGGCCAAGGGTTTGGAGGAAGGAAGAAACACTGAAAGATAGAGAAAAGAAGGGGGAAAAGCGGTCAAAACTACTCCAGGCTAGCTCTGAGAAACCCAGGGAAAAAAAGAGGCAGGAAAAAGCAGAACAAGCTACTGATGGAATGTGGAAAGCTCGTGGTAAACTCAGGTAAGATGAAAGATCTAACCAATTACTCCTTTACCAATCTGTAATCATGAAATTTACAACTTGGAATATTAGAGGTCTAGGCAGTAAGAGAAAATAGAGATTGTTGAATAACAGAATGCAGCAAGTAGCCCCGGACATAATTTTTGTCCAAGAAACTAAATGCTCTATTCAAAAGTTGAGACAAATACATAGTAAATGGCTCAATAGGTTTGAGTTTCTAGAAATTAAAGCTGAAAACACAGCAGGAGGCATCCTCACTCTCTGGAATCCCTAAAAGATTGGAATAATTGATGCGGAGGCAACAAGGAATTATTTATTGGTGGTCATACAGCCTGTGGGAGAAAGGGACACTTACCTAGTAACAAATTTTTATGGCTGCCAAAGGTTAGATGAAAAAATTTGGTTTTTAACCTCCTTGGTGGATCTCCGGGCCAGGCATCAAGGGTCACCTTGGGTCATAGGAGGAGACTTCAACATGATCATATCTCTCTCGGAGAAAAAGGGGGGCACTAGAGCTCTCAATAAAGATTCCTCAACCTTCCAAATTTTTTCAGAAGACATGAAACTTATCGACATTGAAACAAACAATGGCTTCTACACTTGGAACAATAAAAGAGGAGGGGACTCCTAGGTCGCCTCCAAGTTAGATAGATTTATGATCTCTGAGGATCTCATGCTTTTAGACAAGGAAATAATGGCAAAAACTCTACCTTTTGGAGGCTCAGATCATTGGTCAGTTCAAATGGAGATCAAAGGCATAAGTACCCCAAGAAATCGATCTTTCATATTTGAAAATATTTGGCTCTCACACCCAAATTTTTGTAGTAACATTGAAAAATGGTGGATGGAAGATTTGCAAATTCAGGGATCCTCAATGTTCATGCTGCACAAAAGATTAAAGCACATTAAGATGAGGACTAAAAGACTGGAACAAGAATGAATTTGGAAACATTTTTGTAGGAAAGAAAGCGATTGAAAACAAAATCCAGAATATCAACCAAGCTTTAATCAAGGAAGGATTTGACAAGGAAAAAAATAATCAGGTAGAGAAGCATCATCAAGAATGGGAAGAGTTGTGTAGACAAGAGGAAATTTTTTTGGAAACAAAAATCTAGAGTTCAGTGGCTAAAGGAAGGAGAGCACAACACTAGATTTTTCCATAGATCCACAATAGCCAATAGGACTCATAACAGGACATCTTCGATCAAGGATGAGGACGGGCAGAATCACCAATCCCATGTGGATATAGAAGCTGTGGTAGTAAGACACTTCTGAAGTATTGCCCAGGAAAACTCCTTAGAAAGGGAACCTTTCATCAAAGACTGCACTAAACACGTCCCTTTCCAGAGAGGATAACAGTGATCTAAATAGACTGGTAATGGAAAGGGAGGTTAGTGAGGTTCTTAAGGAGATGCAAAATGACAAAGCTCCAGGTCCAAATGGATTCAATGTAGATTTCTTCAAATTTTGTTGGAACATTATCAAACAGGACATTGTAAAGGTAGTGGAAGCTTCCAGGTTGAAGAGAACCATTTTGAAAGCTCTCAACACCTCCTTCATCACCTTAATTCCAAAGCAAGATAATGCTCAAACGTTAGAGAGGTACAGGCCCATAGCCTTATCCAATGTAGTATACATGATAATCTCCAAGATAGTGGCCAACGGACTCAAACCTTTGCTACCCACACTAGTTTCAGGGGAACAATCTGGGTACGTGGAAGGAAGACAAATTCTAGATAACATTATTCAAGCTCATGAAGTAGTTCACTCGCTAACCAGCAAAAGGAAAGCGGGCATGATAATGTAACTGGACATATCCAAAGCGTATGATAAAGTAAACTCGACATATATCAAGAAAATGCTCAGTGTGTATGGTTTTGATCATAATTGGATCAGATGGGTTATGGCCCTGGTGACTTCCTCTAGTTTTTCAATTTTAGTCAACGGCTCACCCTCTGAACTTTTTCTTCCTTCTAGAGGACTCAGACAGGGGGATCCGCTCTCTCCCTTTCTTTCATCCTCGTGATGGAAGGGTTGGGGCAATCCATTAAGCATGCCAAGGCAACCGACAAAATTCGAGGACTCCAATTATCAGAGAATGGTCAAGTCCTGACCCATCAACAATTTGTAGATTATACCTTATTACAGGGCATTCCCATAGTCAAGGAAGTGCTAGCTTACAAACAAATTTTGAATGACTTTGCCTTGGCTACAGGTATGGAGGTGAATCTTACCAAATAAAAAAAAAAATCTTTACCACTCACATTGCCATTCAGAGAAATGTTTCCAGAATTCTAGGCTTTCAAAGAGAGTCCCTCCCCTCTAAGTATTTGGGAGTTCCACTAATGGCCAAACCTTTACACAAGAGCATATGGGAACCATTAATAATCAAGATGCAAGATAAGGTCAAAAAATGGACATACAGGTCTTTAAATCTGGCTAGTAGACTGGTCCTTACAAAGGCAGTGCTCCAAGCCATCCCAATCTTTATGCTTTCAGTTCTCATAGTGCCAAAAGGAGTCTTGTAGCAATTTAGCACTATTCAAAGAGACTTTCTTTGGGGCAAGGAGGAAATAAGGAAAAAATGATCCGGATTTAAATAGGAACGCAATAGATTACAGAGATAACCATAAATATAGAGATGCAATAACCATAATTAAAGATATGCAACGGAAATAATACTTCATTTCATTAATGGAAATACTGAAAGATGCTTACAACCAGAAATGGCAATAAACCAGCTAGGGCGATGGTAGCTTATCTCTGAGAAGAGATGTGGCGGCTACATAACTCTGAACTGTTTTGGACTGTGTTACAATGAGGCTCGAAGGCCTATTTATTGTTGAGAAACAATGGAAAACCCTTCACATTCCAAAACCTAACCCTAGAAGATGAAACGCCAAATTGTGGGCCCCGTTTTGGGTAAATTAGTACATCAATTTCCCGGGGTCGTAACTTTGGCATACGATCTCCTTTTGATGCATATGATAGCTCGTTAGAAAGATCTATCCGAGGACTACCACTTTAGGAAGGGCAACATCGGTCCATGGACCCATGTTGCCCCCATATTTCCCAAAAAACGTCGTTTAGGGCCTCAAAACGGCTCCGGAAGTTCAGGACCCGAAAAAAACTGCTAAAAATAATAAATTGTGCTACAATTACGGAAACTGAAAAGACTGAAAGAGATAGTCATGGGTGTCCAAATGGGATAGGTGGGTGGCCACCAACATCCACCTGGATCATTCCTCCCCCCTTAGGAAGCAATGGTCCCCATTGAGTTGAGTTCCTCCATCTGTTGAACTTGTCTTGCAATCTCTGATGTGTCCAGTAATGGTGGGAAGCATGGTCGACGACAGTCCACATTGAACACTCGGTGAAAGTGAAGGAATGAAGGAATGCTATGCTTCAAAGAATTATTGCCCATAGCCTTGGTACTGGTGTAAGGACCATGTCGGAGTGGTCGATGCTTCTGATGGGATCTTGGAAGGTGTTCTTTCTGCAGATGCAACCAGACTTTCTTGCCCACCTGAAGCTTGTGTGGTATCCCTGTGGGTGAGGAGAAGTTGCTCCTGTGTTTTGTCATGATCGTATTCCTTTGCTACTGTTGCTGTGTAGAGGAACCCTGCGTGGGGGTTATGGATGTAGCAACAATCTTCCCCTTACGTTGGGAGTGAACCAGACATAAAATAAATTTCCTAGTCTGTGATATGAGCTTACTACCTTTCTTAGCAGTGATCAAAGAGGTGGCAGTAGGTGGGGCTGCCTCTGGTATCCTATATAATGAATTACTCAAAGAGATAATGACAGCACGAGGCCTTGACTCATACACAGCATGTCGCCTCCACAAGTATGGCTGCTTAATAATACATCACAAACATCTAGAGGTGTAACATCACACAATACCTCGTCTGTGAATGGTTTGATGCTATAGGGAAGGCGACACTGCTCGCGAACTTTGAGATCTCATCCTTCATGGAGCCATCCAATACTGTATGGCAGCGTGTGTGGTGTAGTTGGTAGGCCCAACCGCTTCACGACCTCTACTAAAATAAGGTTCTTTTGGTTGCCACTGTTGACAATGAATTGTAGCAGCGAACCCTTCACCCACATCTGTGAGTGGAAAAGATGTTCCCCCTCCTCTGGATCTTCGGGCTCATTTTTCTGGATCTTCGCGGTGGCAACAATGGCGTTGGGATCCACATCAATGATCTGCTTCCCTTTTCCATTCCCCTTGTCGGGTTCTAGCTCAGGGTTGGAACATGTATCTGATTCGGAAGCCTTCAACTCGGCCACCAATGACTACTTGGTCTGACACTCACTTGTGTTATGAGT
>APFE030622637.1:28562-90016 GCA_000404065.3 Pinus taeda
AAACGGCTCCGGAAGTTCAGGACCCGAAAAAAACTGCTAAAAATAGTAAATTGTGCTACAATTACGGAAACTGAAAAGACTGAAAGAGACAGTTGTGGGGGTCCAAATGGGATAGGTGGGTGGCCACCAACATCCACCTGGATCATACTGAGTTGTAGTTGGATACCTTGTATCTTGAAGAGTTCCTACCAAAAGTTACTGGTGAAGATCAGGTCACGATCATACACAATTGAAGTGGGCATGCCATGCAATTTGAACATCTAGTCCATGAAATATTGAGCCACAAAAGCTAGTGTAAAAGGGTGGGGTAGGGCGCAAAAATTAGCATACTTAGAAAGTATGTCCACAACCACCATGATGAATGACTTGTTGCCTGACTTCGAAAGACCCGTAATGAAATCCATAGAAACCTCTGTTCAGATTGAGGCAGGAATGGGAAATGGCTGTAATGTGCCTGGGGATTTGACTATTTCTCGTTTGTGGCACTGACACACATCACACTTAGCTACAAAAGTAAGAATGTCCTTTTTCATGCATTTCTAAAAGAATGAACGTTGAGTGCGAGGATAAGTCTTCTGAAAGCTTGAATGGCCTACATTGGGAGATGAGTGCAATTCTGCCAAAATGCGACTTTTGAGGGTGGATGTTGGTGATATCACTACTTTGTCCTTGTACCGAAGAATCTCATCTTGCCAAGGGTAGGCCGCTGTGGAATTTGGATCTGCCTGCAATTTATTAATGAGTTGGGAGAGCAAAGGATGTGAAAACCATTCCTTGCGAGCCTCTTCAATCCACTCTGAAATGGGAAGAGAGATTGCTAGTAGGGTGCCTTCCTCCTCAAATTGGCATGATAAAGCATCCGCTGTGACATTTTCTCGCCCTTTCTGGTAAATTATCTCATAATCATATCCCAACATTTTGGCTAGCCATTTATTTTATTATGGCTAGGATAGGTGTTACTCCAAAAAATATTTAAGGCTTTGATGGTCTGTGTGGATTTGGAAATGTCACCCCAATAAGTATGGTCGCCAAGTATCCACAACATGTAAGATGGCCATCATCTCCTTCTCATAGGTAGATTGTCCCATATTTGTCCCAAATAGTTGTTGGCTAGTGAATGCCAAGGGTCAACCTTCCTGCATTAAGACAACCCTAATAGCCGTACTTGAAGCATCACATTCAGTCACAAAAGATTTGGTGAAGTCAGGTAGTGCCAATATGGGAGTGGAACACATGGCATGTTTGAGAGCTATAAATGCCTGTTGCGCTTCAACATTCCAGAGGAATAAATTTTTCTTGAGAAGGTGAGTGAGGGGTCTAGCAATGTGACCATAATTGCAGAAAAATTTGCGATAACATCCAGTGAGACCCAAAAATCCTCTCAAGCTCTTCAAGGTCTTTGGTTGAGGCTAATCCTGCATTGCTTGGATCTTTTTTGGGTCCACCCTGACACCTTCACGCCCCACAATGTGGCCCAAATACTCAACTTATTCCATGCGAAAAGAGCACTTGGACAATTTAACAAATAATTTATGCTTCTGGATCAGTTGCAAGAGCAGATCTACATGCTAAAGACGTTTTTTCCAGGTGAGGCTGTAGATGAGGATGTTATCAAAGAAAACAAGGACAAATTTTCTAAGATATGGTTTGAGCAAGTGATTCATGAGGCTCTGAAAAGTGGATGGGGCATTACAAAGACCAAATGGCATGACCATGAATTCATAATGCCCTTCATGAGTTCGGAAAGCAGTCTTTGGAATGTCTACCTTCTTGCATGTGAATTTGGTGATAGCCAGAGCGAAGGTCGAGCTTAGTAATGAATTGAGCCCCATTTAGTTCATCCAACAAATCATCAACAACTAGGATTGGAAATTTATCTTTTATAATCAGCTTGCTGAGGGCCCTGAAGTTTGGATACATATGCCATTCCCCATCTTTCTTGAGCACCATGACCACAGGTGATGACTAAGGAGTAATGCTAGGACGAATGACACTAGCTTCTAAGATTAAATTGATGATTTTTTCAATTTCATTATTTTGGGCGAAAGGATATCTATATGGGCGCACATTTGGTGGTTGTGCCCCTCGAACCAAAGTAATGCTATGATCATGTTCCCTCTCGAGGGTGGAAGCTCATGAGGCTTGTCAAAGACTAGCAGATGGTTGTTTAAATCCTGTTGCATCTTAGGATGAATATGAAGAGAAGTGGGTTTGAAGTCCTGGATGGTGTTAAATTGGGCTCTAACTCCATGGTGGCCCTTTTTTAACAATTTTTCCATCCTACGCGAGCTGATGATAGAAGGAGCACCTGCTTGGAGTCCGCAGAGGGTATGTGTGTGATTATTCTACTTAAAGATCATATATAACTCCTGGAAATCCATTGTGATTGGGCCGAGTGTGTGGAGCCATTCAGCACCCAAGACAATCTCACACCCACCCATGTTGATGGAAAACATGTGGGGTTTTAGGTGATAATCCCCCATTTGAAGTTTGACATTTTCACAGTGGCCTTCACATTTCATTGTCCCCCCATCATCAATTTGGACCTGGAAATTAGAGACTGCTCTGGCAAAACAATGCACTACTTCAAAAACTCTTTGATGGATAAAGTTATGCATATTGCCACTATCAATCAAGACTACTACAGGTAAATGCTTACTAAAATCTCTGATTTTGAGAGTTTGGGGAGAAGAAATTCCTGCCAAACCATGAAGTGAGATAATTGGTTCTCTAGGTGTAGCTCGGAGCTCATTGTCTGGATGGTTGTCCTCATCTTCCTCCTCTGGTCCCTCAAATGGTGGGGCTTCCTCAGATGAACTGTGATTAGTAGCATCAATTTGAAAGAATTTGCGTTCCTTGCATTTATGCCCCGGGGAGTATTTCTCATCATAGTAGTAACACAATCCTTGCTTTCTTCTTTTCACCATTTCTACTGGTGACATATTTTGAACCTTATGTGTTTGGGTAGTGCTTGAAGCCTGGGTGGGGTGTCGCTTCGCTATGAAATTTGGACGAGTCGACTGGGCCACTAATGCATGTTATACTTCAACAGCTATCTTGCAAGTTGCCAGCCATGAGACTAGGTGTTGCAGTCAGACATGGGCTTGTATGGCATCTTTGAGACCACTGACAAAACATTCCAAGTAGAATTCATCTGATAGACCTCCTGTGTGGAAGGCTAATGCTTCAAAGGCTTTAATATATTCTTCCACTGTGCTTGTCTATCGAAGCTTAGTAAGATAGCCCAAAAAGTTAGATTCATGGTCAAAGTGATCAAAAAGGGCTTTTGAGAATATCTGCCAAGTCATTTCCTTGCATAGTAGCGTTGATGCCACTACCACCATTGCCATATTTCTTGGTCCACATACAGGCTTCCCACACTTAGCTTAGTCACATCATCTCTGATGTGATTCAATGTGAATATTTCTCCATTTGTGCTAGTCATGTGGCCAAATGAGAGCCATCAAATTTATACATGTCTAGCTTGGGTGGTCGAGGCTGGGACTGTTGGTGGATTCCATAGAAGTGAAGAGAATGGCTAGACTCACCCTCATGGTTTTCATTAAAATCATATGGCTTTGAGTGTTCCCTCGACTTGCCCTTTGTGATTGTGTCATTTAAGGTTTGGATCTGCTTCATTAATGCCTACAACTTTTTTTCAAGGGTTTCTATCTTCTCATTGGCCATAGCTTGAGCTCTGGTTTGTACCATGCATAGATCTAGTGCACTTGTCATTACTGTGAAAAAAATTTGAGACCACCCAAAATTTTGATACTAACAAGTGAATGGTACCACCTTGCTAAGCTCGTTGACCTGATTCTTATGGGCTAAGTCTCTGAAAGGAGTTTTACTCCTCGCTTAGGAATACTGCAGTAGCCGATTCCCAAAAAAGTTAATTCTGCCCAATGTCCTGCAAGAATCATGCCCAGGTATAGGAGCCACACAAATAATCAGATATGTCGGCGAAACCCTCAACTGCAGAGTATGAGTAGAAATGTGGCAGTGATCGAACCCTTGCTGCTATATCTAAATGGCCGATTTGATTGTTGTGACTGCTACAGAACCCAAACTGCTGGATTTGAATGGCAGATCTAATAGATCTAATTGGCGGATCTGATAGATTTGAATGGTGAAACTGATTATTGTAGCTGCGATAGAGCCCAACCTACTAGATCTGATCTAGCAAAAATGATGCATGATTGAGAGAGAGACAAGGGAACTATGGTCTCAAAGAGTTTCAGGTGCTACAGATTGCAATATATAGAAGGGTCCAATAGTAGTACTTGATCCAATCTTTCAGGGCACTAACCAATGAGGATCAACCGTACCCTTAGCCGTACAACCCGATTACCCTATCGTACATGCGAGTAATCTCCCTAGGTGCTATTCTTGGTGTACTATAAAAGCAAGATGGCTGACAATTTATCTATGGTGAGGTTTCAAGGGAGCCTAGGGGGCTTTTGATATACCTAAAGGGTACTTGGAAGACAGTCCGTGCATGGTTCTATCTAATGCGCTACTACTCGAAGGGGTATCCATAGGGGTTACAAGGGAGTCCAACAAGTGTGACCACCTCTTGTATTTCCTACGTGCATGCCTCATCAAATCTATAGATTTGTGCACTCAGTGGAAGATCCCATGGTTTAAAGATTCCGGAACATGTCTCGAGCCAAAAAAATTCTACTAAAAATGGAGATCCCACCAGCCCTGGAAAGTGCTCTGATACCACTTTTTATGTTCTTGACCTACAAGAAGATACCAGAATACCAAATATGCAAAGAAATATACCCGGAACACAGAACAATAAGAAATAACAACATGTATTTTATTATTCAGAAAGGAAATCAATGTTCACTTGCCTCTTTGAGGGGGCAACCTCCAATATAGCTGGGCTTAATTACAAATTAAGACACGATGCTCCTCAAGTGTAGTCTCTATCTTTTATATAGGATTCATACATGCAATACCATGGGTCAATACCATGTTTCTTATTAATACCATCTATCTAATACCATAGCCCATTTGCAACTATCTGTGGTCCCTTCTTAAAATGCGAGTCAACCACTTACAATTATTAATATGGGCTTTATTGACTCTTTAACTGACTATGGTTAGGGTTGAACCCTAACATGTATGAAGTGGATGAATCATGCATTGACTCAAAATATATGGACATGTGTTCACATGGAACATCAATGCTTCAATCCACTACCTATTTCCAAGATAGGCTCAACAATATGTCATCATAACTTGTTGAAATTTGATCAAAGTGCCTAAGTATTTGCGTTCCCACTTTTTTTAATAGCTTCACTATATATATTTTCTTTTCCCAACTTCAAGATATGACACATCATATCAAAATTCTTCATTTCAAACTTTAGAGGCCATATCGCTCTTACTTTGATCATCAAAGGTTCATTTCCTATCAAGAATAGATGATGAGTATATAAAACCAAAATCAAAGTCATACCTTGGACCACTTTTGAAGCAGAGGTTAAGATTGACACATCGTCTTGGCTTCACCTCATAACTGTCAATGCAAACATATCAGACTCAAGGAGCTTGCTTCATGAAATTCTCTCTGCAAGCATAACACTTTACCAAACCAATATGCTCAACCTTACATAAATCAACTAAGTTATCAAATTTTAGAAGCCATATCAAAACTAATATCAAAATCATCAATATCACAATATCAAATTCTTTAGACCATGTAACATGTAGAGCTCTCATCCAAATATCAAAGTATGAGTTTATCTATTTTCATGCCAATAAATTGTCATTTACTAAGCAATATCAAACCAAAATTCATCAAGTCATCTGCATGATCATAATATAAATCATTTTTGTCATTATATTCAAATGCATACATCAAGGATAAGTCATGCAGGTTCCATTCATTTATTGTGATATTTCTTCATATTGAATAACATTTATTTATACTTCAACCAATGTGTCAAATCTAATGATTTCAACACATAATATCTATTGAGTACCAATATAAGTCTCAGAAAGTCAGTGTTGTGAAGGCTAATCTTCAATCCTCAAATCAAACTATATGTCATCATGTAAAAACCAAAAATTTGCTATCACAGTTAGATAAATAGCCAAAAACACATCTTAACATAAATTCAAAGTTCTAAATCATTATCAATCATCATGTTAAAACTCCAAGCAACACATATCTATTAATTAACCAAATCTAGTTAAATCCTTGCAACTGCTACCAAATGTTGTCATACATAGGCCTTGATGGTTCAGTAATAATGACATATTGATATATTGATATGCATATCATGGTTACTTGCAAACACAAGTTTAGTCACAATATTCACATTCTCTATAGTAAGTCAAATATTCAAACTTCCCTTCTCATAGGACATTCTAATGTTTGCTCCATATTTGTGAGACTGTCATATTGTTGGTGCATTCTTGATTTTATGGATAAGACTTTAGCTTTGTCAACATCAGGCATAACTACACCCATATGATATATTCCTTGTTGTTGAAGCTAAGAGTAACGAAAAATATTTCTTCTTAGACCATAATTTTCTTGCATTCCAAAAATATCAAATATTTGTCTATTCATGTCCAGAAATCTTACTTCAGTAGTAAAGAACCTTCTATACATATAATGAAAATGATAATAGTATCTTATGAAGAGTTTATCCCTCTTAATGAGTGTTGAGTCATGGAAAATGTGTATATATATATATATATATATATATATATATATATATATATATATATATATATAATTATATATATATTATATATATTATTTATTTCATTATCCTTTTATTTAGTTATATCCCTTCTACACCCTAAAAGTGTCAATATATCAAAGGATTATGGTAAAAATAAGGAAATTATCTATCATCATGATTTAGCTAACCGTTATCACACCTTATGTAGGAAAAGGATGAAATGGAACAATTTTTGTTCCCTAGACAGAAAACAGCATACATGCAGCAAGCCAAGGATGGAGCACATAGTGATGGATAAGAAGAAAGGATATCACAGCATCAGCGCAAAGACAGAAATTTAATTGAAGATGGAAGATTGCGGGAATCCCTCAAGATCTCTTGATCCTGAGGGATCGTTGTTAGTATTTTACCCTTCTTACTGGTTGGCCATTATAAAAGGCAACGATTGTAAAGAGAACGAGGATTGGGAGATTATTCAGAAATTACTATTGTATTTTTACTTTGATCATTGACTCTCATTGTTGAAACAAGGTACGAACTAGTTGTAACTATTTTACAAATGATTAATATATAATACAGTTGATGTTCCTTCTCTCATACTGAAGTAATTTGGGGTGTTCACTGGCGGCTAAGGGCCCGGCCCTAGTGGATTCACTTGCTATTCCTGTATCATTCCTTTATGATTTCTGTCGTGTGATGGTTTGGTTTGATTTCCATTTATCGCATCGCTTTTCTATTTCATATTCCCAGACTTAATGTAATTACTATATTTTACATGCTACAGAAGTATTGGTTCAAGTTGTTATTCAGTTACCTATTTCAGTATTTCCTTATTATTATTTCAGATTTAGTCATTTGAGTTCAGAATTCTATTTCTAATCTAGTAATTTAGTTCAGCGTGCTATCTTGAGATTTTCCACTATGAAGAGCATTGATTACTACTGTCTATGCTCTCAGACTGAGATCCCTACTATTCAGATTAGAAAATACTTTTGGAATATCAATCAATAAAAAGAGAAATGAGTTATTGTTACTTTATTCTTGACTGATACTTGAATGAATGTTTGGTTTGGTTTCATTGGCAAGTTAAGCATTCTTTTAATTGTAATTTTAGTTCACTAGCTGTATCCATTTACTCTTGTATTTGAAAGCACTGCACTACAATTTAGAAACATTACTCTTGAGTAAATAGCCACCACACACTGTATACACTCCTGAAATAGAAAGTCTTGCCTGGATTGATAACAAATGTGAAGATAATTAGGAGTTAAAAATACACCTTTTATACCTCAACATTTTGGCACTGTTGTCGAGGAGAGTGTAGCCATTTCTAAGGAGTAGTGTGTATTTGATGATTGCCTATTGGGAAAGAATTGGGTATTAAAAACAAAAGGTAAGAACCTCCGTATGGAGCACCTAAAATGCCTGCTCCTTTGCCCGCTTTCAAGGAGAATTGTTAAGAACTTAGGGTAGAAGTAAATATTTGAGTTGTGTGTATGATTAAGAAGAAAAAAACCTGAAAATAATCCAAAACCACTACCCAAACCTGAGAAAGCTAAGGGACCAGTGACCCTTGGTCGATCAACCTTCATAGATGACATCATTAAGAAAGCGGAATCTTAGCCATCAGTAGGTCCTAGGAAAGTTGCTTCCAGACAACCTACTGGCTCCCTTTGGGCATAGATTCACCATCTATAGCCTTTGCTGAGGTGCATAGAAAAACAAAAGAGACTGCGAAAAATTTTCAAGAAATTGAAAATTCTCACCCAATTTCTTTACAAGAAGGGAATTCTAGTAATCTCCATGAAGGAGGAGGAGAAACAGGGGAAACAGTGGAGCCAAGATCCCCTCATGAAATAATTCAAACACTCAGCATCCCATATAAGGGGAGTGTTGTTAAGATCATCCAAGAAGAAATAGGAGAAAGTAAGGAGCCAAGATCCCTGCAGGTGGTAGTTCATCAAGGAACATTCATCGTCCCAGACCAAGGGAGTGTTGTTAAGCTCATCCCCATCCCTTCTAGTCATCCAAGGAACAACTCTCTGGAAATCCCAGAAGGGTATTGGCACATATTTTATCAAATGGGTCAGAACCAACCAACACCTCAAACCTCCACACTGTAGTATCCCATCATGGACACAACAATAATGCACCTATGAAAGCCATTCCTCTCTAGAATATTCCTACCTTCCATGGGCTAACATCAGAGGATTCATACGCATTTTTGTTTGAGTTTGATGTATTGTGCTAGGCGTATGAGTATACCACTGATCCCCAAAAACTAAAGTTATTTCCATCCACAGTAAAAGGAGAAAATTTACGATGGTTTATGGGGTTATGTGGGGGTGCTATAAATGACTGGGATCAGATGAAAACTGCCTTCCTAAAGAAATATCAGGACTATTGCAGATCCAAGGAATTAAAAGATGAGATTTTCCAAATGACGGCAAGACCTAGTGAAACACTGGAGGAATGTGTAGAATGCTTTCAATAAAATCTCCAGAGATATCCTTATGCATCTTTTCCCTTGCCTGATAATGCATTGAAAACTACACTAATTAAAGGGATGCAAGAACAATGGATTGAAACATTAAACATTATGGGTAAAGGTGATATATATCAGGAAAATTTTGTTGACATCATTAATTTGTGTATGAGGTGTTCAAGAGGTAGCACAAGGTTGAAGCCAACAGAATGTGACATGATCACAAGGGATAACAAAGTCTCTGGTGGATGAATAAGTTGAACAAAAATTGGCAACCTGTTAGAGGATTTCAAAATTGATATTCTAGGGACTCTGACAACGCAATTTGACTTTATGCAAGCCAAACAAAAGCAAGAAGAAGTAGAAAAATATTGGTAATATTCTGTCCTAGATGCAGAAATAAGCATAGCCATAAAGAGTTCCCACTGGATACAGTCCAAATCCGCGCCATCTGTATGAAAAATCACACCACAAAAAGCTGCCCATCACTCCTAGGACTGAAAGCAGTCTACAAAGAAGCAGAAGAAGAAACAAAATCAGTTTACCTACTAAATTAGCGCTGCCAATGCCAGTCACGACAAACAGGTATGCCCATTCATCCATCGTCTTCTTTTCAGCCTCCTTAGTATAATTCCCAGCAATATAATGGAATGTGTAAGAATCAACCACCTATCCCTAGCTGGTCACAGTACCATTCCCCATGTCACCATGGCCAAATCAAACAAATCAAACCAATTGGCCGAATTTTTCTTACTGTCGACCATTTTGGAAAAATAACGCATATTCAACACAATGGTCACCCTCCACCTCGCAAAGTCAAAACTGGCAATCGAACTGGCAAGGACCCGTAAATCAGCCAGTAGGAAAAATCCCCCTCCCTCAACCCACATTGCCAGCACCTTATACATTGCAACAAAATTCCCAGACCAACTTAAGACCACACCTCCCAGCCTAACCCAACCCGAACCCCAACAACATACCAGTTCAATCTATTCAAATTATTGAAGGACTAGAACTAGAAAACAAGTTAAGGGAGTGAAGTGACCTTCAATTAAGATCTAGGTGTATAATAGAATAGAGGGGGATAAAAATGTTCAAATTGAAAATCCGTTACCTATAGAAAAAACACCATAAGAAGAGAATTTGGTTAGATAGAAAACTCATGAACAAGGAACCACCTCTTATCCACCTTTCCCAAAACGACTAATCATACCTCGCTCAATAGAACACCTTGATTTTGATCTTCTGGGAGAATTGAAAAATTTGTGTATAAAAATACCACTCCTCCAGGATATTCAAGATATCGCAATTTACACAAAAACCATCAAGGAATTATGTATGAAAAAGCTAAAGAGGAAAATAACAACAAATCCAACTGTCCATGAAGTCGATAACTTATCTGACTTACTATCAAGAAGAGAAACAACTGTAAAATATGAGGACCCAGGAAACCCTATAGTCATTGTGCAAATAAATGGATGTTTCTTTCCCAATGCCTTAGTTTATTTAGGAGCAACAATCGATATTCTTACAACCACAACTTGTCAAACGCTTGGCATTACATCATTAGACCCAACCACAACCTTATTGGAGTTGGCTGACCAATTGGTAGTCAAACCAGAAGGCACATTACATGATGTAATGGGGTGTCTGTAGACTCTTGGGAATACCTTGCAGACTTTATGATCATCAATCCTAGAATTCGACTAGATGGACACACCTTAATCCTAGGTAGACCTTAGCTAACAATCGTGGATGCTTACATTAGCTATTGAATAGGCAGTATGGCTATAGCAAGAGGAAGTAGTGTAAAGAATTTAGCCTTATACCCTCCAGCTCAGCGAAGTTTACCAATAATCAAGACCAAAAGGCAATCTATATCATATTTAACTCAAAACATTAGATCACCGCTAACCATAGAAGATTCTCTCGAGTTTAAAGATCAAACAGAAGACGACATCATTAATGCTTACATTAACCAACCAAAAGTTGGATCCCATCTAAAATGTCACGTGATCGAAGCAACATTTGAGAATGAAGTAGAAGAAGATCCCCTAAAAGATACTAATGATCAATCAATAGCAACCACCTCTATTTATAACAGAAAAACCATAGAAATTGAGCCAGGAAAAACTTTCAACATTAACAGAAACCTGACTGCTGACGAAGAGCAAAAGCTGGTTTATATCCCGAGAAAATATAAAGAAGCCTTTGCATGGGATTACCCTGACATGAAAGGAATTGATTCCCAGTTGTGTATGCACCACATCTATATAGAAAAGGGTGCTAGACCCATTCGCCAACCCCAACGGAGAGTAAATCCTCATGTTAAGGATATTGTGAAAGCTAAATTGCAAAAACTTTTAGATGTAAACTTTATCTACACAATATTTGATAGCAAGTGGGTCTCTCCATTAGTAGTGGTGTCGAAAAGGAATGGAAAGTGGCGGATATGTGTTGACTATAGAGAACTTAATAAAACAACCCAGAAAGACCACTTCCCCCTTCCATTCATTGACCAGGTCTTGGACACATTGGCAGGAAATAAATTCTTTTCTTTCCTAGATGGCTTCAGTGGATACAATCATATTCAGATTGTCCCTGAAGATTAGGATACAAGTACCTTTACCTGCCCTTGGGGAACATTTGCTTACAGGGTATTACCCTTTGGGTTTTGCAATGCACCTGCTACATTTTAGAGGGTTGTACTCAACATTCTTTTAGATTTGATAAATGAAGGGCTCGAAGTGTATATGGATGATTTCACACCTTATGGGGATGACTTTGAGCCAACATTACAAACATTAGAAAAAGTGTTGCAAAGATGCATTGCCACCAGGCTCTATTTAAGCCATGAAAAGTGTCATATGATGATGACCGAGGGACTCATCTTAGGTGATTATATCTCAGCAGCTAGAATACAGGTAGATCCAGTGAAAATTTAGATAATTCTATTAATACCTACCCATACCACACAAACATAGGTACGTAGTTTTTTAGGATTTTCTGGTTATTATAGAAGATTTATAAAGAATTTTTCTCAGATTGCTGCACCATTATATGCACTAACAAGAAATATTGATTTTATTTGGAAAGATAAATGTGACAGTGATTTTGAGGATTTATAAAGGCTTATATCACCAACCCCAGTGCTAAGGGGCCCAAACTGGGATTTGCCATTTCAGATTTCATCTGATGCTTTAGACACGACAATCAGAGCAATTCTTGGACACGAAGAGGATAAAAAGCCATATGCAATATATTATATAAGAAAAAATCTATCTCCTACTGAATTAAACTATACTGTGACTGAAAAAGAATTTTTAGTTGTAATATATGCTGTAAATAAATTTAGACATTATATAACTGGATATCCTATAGTTTTATATACAGATGACTCTGCCATTAAATATTTAGCAAATAAACCTATTACAAATGGAAGAGTGACAAGATGGTTGATTCTCTTGTAGGAATTGGACATCACAATTAAGGATCGACCTAGAAAGGAAAACCCTATATCTGATTTTCTCTCACGAATGCCAAAAATAGCTGACATTGCAGTAATTGAGGATCAATTTCCTAATGAACATTTATTTGTTGTTACTATCAGAACACCATGGTATGTGGATGTTGCAAATTACTTGGCAATAGGAAAATTACCGAAGCACCTAACGCCTCATGAAAGAAAAAAAATAGTGCAATGCAGTACCCTATTCTCTTCGATCGGGGGCTACTTATTCCACACAGGGGTAGATATGCACATTAGAAGATGCGTCCGAGAATATGAAATGTTTGACATTCTAGAAGCATGCCATGATGGGCTGTGCGGCGAACATTTGTGCAGACCATAGAACCAGTCACAAGGTCTTACAAATAGGCTATTATTGGCCCACTATCTTTAAAGATGCTAAAAAGTTTGTTCAAGCCTATGATAGCTACTAGAGTGCGGGATGCCCTAAACAATCTGATGAGATTCCTCTGAACCCACAATTGGTAATTGGGCCTTTTGAGTAGTGGGAACTAGATTTTATTGGTCCCATTAACCCATCATCTAATAAAAAACATACATACTGGTTGCAACAGAATATGTTACTAAATCGGTTAAGGGAAAGGTTCTACCAAGAACTACTGAGGATTCAGTGATACATTTTCTTTTCCAATTATTTGTGCGATATGACCTGCCAAGAGACATAATTACAGATGGAGGACTGCAATTCATAGGTAACAAGATTGCTACAACATTGAAAAATTACCCTATTCTTCACAAAATTACAACTCCATACGACCCACAGGAAAATGACCAAGTAGAAAGTACTAATAAGGTAATTGAGGCAATACTTACAAAAATAGTTGCATCACATAGACATGATTGGGCTTCCATATTGCCAGAAACCTTGTGGGCATACCACACAGCATGGAGAAATACCACAGGATATTCACCATATTAGTTAGTATTTCGTAAAGAACCTATCTTCCCAATCGAACTCGAGATTCAAACATTAAGAACAACGCATGAGGTGGGTTTGAATTTAAATGAAGCTCATATCAATAGATTACAACAAATCAATGAATTAGATGAAATCAGGCTATCTACACTTCAACACACTACACTAATCCAACAACAAAGAGCGAAATGGCATGATGCCCATCTTAAAAAGAAGATCTTCCACGAAGGATATTGGGCACTCCTATACGATTCCAGGTTCCAGGATTTCCACAGAAAACTCTAGACCAGATGGTTAGGACCTTATGAGATACAAAAAGTGCATGAAAATGACACCATTACATTGGCAACCATTGATGGATCTGGCTATTCTTTTAATGTAAATGGTTATCGAGTGTGACTATATCACAAATCTCTTACCAGGGAGTCCTTTTTCCAATAGTTACGGGAAGATTACACCATGCAAATTCTCACTGAAGAGGATAACCAATCCTTAGCATCAATCCAATGAACAACTCATTTGTTTTTTAATTTTGTATATAAATTTTTATTTCTATTTAAATTTTCTTGTATAAACTATATTTTTTTATACAGAGCTTCGTGTTGTTCCATTTAAGGAACAACTGTTGTTCCTCTTAAGGAACAACAACCATTCCGTTTAAGCAACAACAATTTTCTCTTTATTTAATTTTTGTGTTGTTCCATCTAAGGAACAACTGTTGTTCCATTTACGGAACATCAGTCCCCTATATATATGATTTTCATGTTGTTCCATTTAAGGAACAACTGTTGTCCCTCTTAAGGAATAACAACCGTTACATTTAAGGAACAATAGTTTTGTGTGTGTTTTCTTTTTGTTGTTCCTCATAAGGAACAACTGCTGTTCCTCTTAAGGAACAACAGTCGTTCCATTTAAGGAATGACAATTTTCCATGTGTTTTCTTCTTGCTGTTCCATTTGAAGAACAGTGGTTGTCCCTCTCAAGGAACAACAACTATTCCATTTAAGGAACATTAGTTCCATGTGTGTTTTCTTTGTGCTGTTCCATTTAAGGAGCAATAGTTTTGCAGATGTTTTATTTTTGTTGTTCCATTTAAAGAACAATTGTTGTCCCTCTTAAGGAACAATAGCTATTCCATTTAAGGAACATCAGATTTGCATGTGTTGTTCCTCTTAAGGAACAATAGTCTCACGTGTTTGTATTTTTTTTTGTTGTTCCATTTAAGGAACAAAAACCATTCCATTTAAGGAACAAAAATCTTGCGTGTTTGTCTTTTTGTTGTTTCATTTAACGAACAGATGTTATTCCTCTTAAGGAAAAACTATTGTTCCATTAAAGGAACAACAGTTTCGTGTGTGTTTCTTTCTGTTGTTCCATTTAAGGAACAATTGTTGTTCCCTCTAAGGAATAACAACCATTCCATTTAAGGAACATCAGTTCGATTTACATTTGTTTTCACTGTTCCATTTAAGGAACAATTGTTGTTCTTCCTAAGGAACAACTATTGTTCCTTCTAAGAAACAACAGTTTCATCATGATTTTCTTGTTGTTGTTCCTTCTAAGGAACAATAGTTTCACTTTGGTTCATTTTAATGTTGTTCCCCCAAAGGATCAACACTTTCTCTTGCGTCCATTTTCCCATTGTTCCCCTTAAGGAATGGTTGTTGTTCCTCTTAAGGAACAATAGTTTCATGTGCAATTTTTGTCTTTCTGTTTTTCCTCTTAAGGAACGACAGTTTTGCATGTAGTTGACTTTTTTTTGCTGTTCCTCCTAAGGAACAATGGTGGTTCGTTTTAACGAACAACACCTATTTTTTGTGTGCATTTTTTTTGCCGTTCCTCCTAAAGAACACCTCTCTTTTTGAGAAGTTTTTTGTGTGAATATTGTTTCACTCTTCATGATCCTTTGAAGGCAAGAATACAAACATATATGCAAGGATACAAAATTTAAAGGTTACTGGACTAAGTAAATCAAAGAGAAATTATAACCTTAATGAGATTGTTTTGTGTTGATTAGAAAAGGGGAGGACAAAACTATCTATATTACTTTGTTGTCCTTATTTTCACTATAACTCAAATTGATTGATTACTTCTACCATGTTGGTTCTTCGCTAATTCTCATAATTCTCTTTGCTTATTATCATTAAGTAAGAATAAGTGCATATTTTGTTCTATTGATGTGTTTAGACTTCTTCCACCATCCATACTGTTAAGGAGTGTTGAGCCATCCTCTATATATAAGTAGGAAGTGCTATATGAAAGAAAAGAAAAAAAAGAAGGAATAATATATCTATATATATCTATATAATAATATATATATAGTATAATAGATATATATATATATCTATATATATATATATATATATGATATATATATATATATATAATATATATATATATTATATATTATATATATATATATTATATACGTTTAATAACAATTATATGATTTGTCAGATAGAGGATAGGGGGCTCATAATGAGCTAGCCTACCATGATCATAAGGAAGCAGTGAGGTGGCATTCCCACTATGGCCACCACACTAGGGATATGATCCAATGGACACATCAAAAAAATAAAAGTCCTTGGAACAGGAGGTCTCATCACGAGCCAGTCTGCCCACCTTTCACTCCTTCCCAGTGAATGGCATTTTTATCCATATGGTTACCAAGCTAGAACAATGGCCTCCATTCTAACATCACAAGGCACTTTCCTAAGTATACATAAAGGACGATAATTCCAAAGGGTGAAAAAGCAACTATGTCAAGGTTATAAACACCTGTAGGCAACAGAGCTCTGCTGATGGTATTGGAGTCATATTTTTCAACATCAATGGTAATTATAACCTCTTTTCTTATTTCTTTATCTTTATTTCAAAAGAGATTATGTTCACAATTCCTTTTGAACCTTTGTGCATGAAATATTGCGTAAAAAGTCAATCATAATGGTTTAAGTGGAATAATGACCACACAACATCTTACCTACATCAGATGTCCTTTCCCCTTTTCAAATCACTCCATGGAATCTCTATATTTATACGTAATTCTCATGCTATGCATCAATTTTAGCAGACCGATATTTTTGTGATCTTGTCCTAAATATGTATAGCTTGCCATTTTTACCACTATACAATTGCAGTCAGTACATCGTTCCTACATTTAACCGATTGAAGGGGAACTATCATGTTTCAGGGAGGCGTAGGTGACTTCCAAAGCACTTTTGCATAAGTGTCAGTCTTTTATTTGGTTGTACTAGGCTACATGATATCCCATAATAGTAAGTTTTAACGATATCTATGTTAAAAAAGTATTATCCGAATGTAATAACTTGTTGTTCCATTTATGGCTTTGTGTATTGTTGTGTTACCTATGTTAAAGCTAACAGTGTGTAGAATTCAAACAAAATGGGAGGATGATCAGTACACAGCGAGCCATAGACATTAGCTATTTCTGATGTCGCCCAAGAAATTCTAGTATGAGCCGAATGGGTCACATATTTTACATGACTGCAGCAACCCAATGAAACCATGGCTATTGAATTTTTACAGAATTTTCACGATGATCATTCTATAATAAGAGGAAGGTAAGTGAAAATAACAGATGTAGTAATAGCAGAGCTTTCTAGATTACCAGCAGTTGGACCCATATGGACGCATAAAAAATTGAGGCTACAAGACGCCATTCGTGCCTTTCGGGATGAGGGACAGAACCTGATTGTCAAAGGCAAAGGAGTTCAACCCTCATGTCTAGGAGAACCATGGATAGAGTTGGATAGAATCATTCAGAGCTATATCACATGTGGCAGAAGAAAAGATGTGGTAAGACTACACTACCTTAAATTATTAGCAGTTTTAAAACATAAATGTTCTGTAAACTTGCTTGCATATTTGAAATTCTTGTTGTATGATGCTGTTCAAAGCATAAATAAATCTCGACATATAGAGACTGTTGTAAGTCATCATTGTTTAATTAGATCGATAGTAAGCTACAACCTAGCCCAACAACAATCCATTTGCGAAGAATTAGTGTTTACTATAGAACGGGGTTAGCCTTACTTACCCCAAAAAGGAAAAGGACTACCAACACAATGAATAGACCACAAAAACATAGACATATGCTGAGACAAGTCAAGGAACAAATAAAAACTTTCTGGGTAGTAGCAGCCAACACTTAGAATTATCTAGCCCTGAAAACAAGCAACCTTTACAGCTGGAAGGAAGAGATAACCTAGAGTCAGAACTTGAGGACGAAATAGAGCATACTAGTGAAGAGGAGAGGGATGAAACAAAACCTCCCTTAACTCCCAACACAAGTCCACCACAATATTTACTTCATGATGTTGAATTGGCCCAAATTTTGGCCAATATGAGTGAACATATACAGCTCGAAAGTTTACTCAACCTCAATGTTGAAGCAGGACAATCGGAAGAAAATTCTACCCACAATAGGAGTATATTAGAAGAAATAATTGGTGAAGTAGAAACAGGGGCAAAAGTCACTCAGGAGGAGGAAGCACAAATTAAGGTTACCCCTCCAAAAGAACCTAGTCAGATCAATTTAAACACAGAAGATGTGGGCCGAACGGAGGAAATAAAAACCAGTCAGGGGAGAGACAGACCCCTTGAAGAGAAAAACGTAAATGAGCAACCAAGCTCTCTAAGAGTAGACATCGTTAGTGAAATAGCTGTTCCTCCCAAAAAGAAGAAAACTGAAATCAAGAGGTTGAGAATGGAATAGCAGAAGCTACAGAACTTAGCGACAAGTCTTAGACAAAAGATAGGGACACTAAAAAGGGGGAAAATTTCAAGTAGAACCCTGAAAACGGTGAATGAAGCCATTCAAACTGAATTCCCTAATACAAGGGTTACTGGGACTCAAACCGAGCCCATATTCATTCAAATTGACAAGGAACAGCATGCAACTGTTAGAGAAGCAGTTGCCCAAACAGAGAATGTACATTTTTGTAATGTAGCTATTCAAACAGAGGTAATATCATCCAACAGTGTGGACACCCAGACAGATATCCAAGCCAAAGATGTTCTGATATGCAGTGATCCTGGTATGACAAATCTTCAAGAGAAACTGGCACAGGCTTGGCTGACCATAAAAAGGCTTGAGGAAGAAACTGTTCCCCAACAGAGGTACCAGAAATTACAGAGGCAATTGCGGGATATCAACGCATCAGAAACCGAGGTAGAAGAAAGAACTGAGAAAATAAAGATCATATTGGAGATATTCATGTGTCGAATGGATACTCTACGTTCCCTATACATAGATGTTTTAGCATGCAGGTCCCCTACTAAGAACTATGCTTTATTTTTGTTAGAAAGGTATTTAGGGTTAAAAATTAAGGCTGTAAGGGCAGGGAAACCCATAGAATTGAAAATTGTTGCAGATTTCATAAATTGTTGTAAACACCATGGAGTGAAAGTTCAACGATTACTCTGTGATTTTTATTTGCATAATTTTGTATTGGAAGAAGAAATGGGGAAGAATCCCAACCCTTTTGTGGGGGATATACAATTTCAAGCTTTCATTTCATTTGTTGTTAACTAGTTGAAATGGTTCAAAGTCCATAATACTTTCTAGAGGTAGGAAAATGGGTTGGACCTTTGGGTCAGGGGTGAATCAAAAAACCCATTGCAAATGCTAGCCAACCACAGAAGTTTAATGCAAAAGGAAAGATTAATGCAGGTATTGGGGCCCATTAACAAAGAAATTGTTCAGCAAGGGGTAGAGTATTTTCTCGCTATCAAAGACAACTCGTTGGCAGCAGCTAAATTCAGATGGATAGTTTCCAATCTGTTAGAAAATTATATATTACAGAGCAATGGAACACATAGAATATTACATAAATATAAACACGAAAAAAGAACATAAAACCAAAGAGACACAGATATACGTGGTTCGCCTAGTTTGGGCTACGTCCACCCTGAACAGCCAGTCCTTCCTTTCTATTATTCAACAAAATGAAGAGACACAACCTACAACAGATTCACTGTAATATCCTTTGTTTTCTCTCGCAATGTCACCTCTCTGTTTCTCGCTTGGAGAATACACATGTATTACACAGCCTCAATACAATGCCCTCATACAAAGAGAGGGGTTGCCTTCTAGGGAAAAAAACTCTAAACTAAACATAAGTTCTACTACTAGATCATTTTCCTAATGAACGGCCTAGATTGACTAGAAACTACTATACTTTTACAAGGAAATTTTACATTTGCTTTTAGCTTCAGGGGCGCTGCCCCGCAAACCCCCACCGAGGCACTGCTAGCCCCTAGAACCCCCAGCTAGGGGGGATCGCCCCGCCCGAACCCCCGCAGGGTGGACAAGCTCCCCCCGCACCCCCCTGCGTGGAGGGGTGTACAAACTTCTTGGGGTATACATCCAGCTGAAACAAAGACCTCTAAATAATCATGCTCCACACCCAACTCAATTGTAATGTAAAGGACAAAGAACCATTCAACTATAAAAACTTTAAATTGTCCGCAGATCGCTTTGTTACTTATAACAACCTCATCTTGAGGGAAGGTCCATATTGGCAAGGCTGTCGATTTCGTAGTCCTATCGTCTGGTATCCTGCAGAAGACTATAAATCTATATATCAATTACCTAAAGGATAGACAGGACACATTTTTGAAACCTTGGCCAAAAATCACGGGTTCAGGCCACTTCATGACAATCCTTCTCCAGCATATTCCTTGACTACTCTGCATACAAACTATATGGTTTTAATGAGGACATGAAAAATGGTAAGCAGGGGAATATGCTGAGTCATGGAAAAGGTATATATATATATTATTTATTTCGTTATCCTTTTCTTTAGTTATATCCATTCTACACCCTAAAAGTGTTAATATATCAAAGTATTATGGTAGAAATAAGGAAATTATTTATCATCATGATTTAACTAACTGTTCTAATGCCTTATGTAGGAAAAGGACGAAATGGAACAACTGCTATTCCCTAGCCAGGAAACAGTGTATATGTAGCAAGCAAGAATGGATCATGCAGTTATGGATAAGAATAAAGGAGATCACAACGTCAACGCAAAGATAGAAAGATAACTGAATATGGAAGATTGCACCACTTAGCCATTATAAAAGGTAGCGATTTTAAAGAGAACGAGGATGGGAGATTATTTAGAAATTAATATTGTATTTTTACTTTGATCGTCAACTCCCGTTGTTGAAACAGAGTACGAACTGGCTGTAACTATTTTGCAAATGATTAATATATAATACAATTGTTGTTCCTTGTCTCATACTGAAGTAATATCGCAGTGTTCACTGGCGGCTAAGGCCCTACCCCTAGTGGATTCACTTCTTGTTCCTGTATCATTCTTTTATGATTTCTACCATGTGATGGTTTGGTTTGATTTCCATTATCGCATCACTTTGCTATTTCATATTCCCAGACTCAACGTAATTAGTCAGTTTTACATGCTGCAGAAGTATTGGTTCAAGTTGTTATTCAATTACCTGTTTCAATATTTCCTTATTATTATTTCAGATTTAGTCATTTGAGTTCAGAATTCTATTTCCAATCTAGTAATTTAGTTCAGCGTGCTATCTTGAGATTCTCCACTGTGAAGAGCATTAACTACTACTGTCTATGCTCCCAGATCGATATCCCTGCTATTCAGATTAGAAAATACTTTTGGAATATCAATGAGTTAAAAGAGAAATGAGTTATTGTTACTGTATTCTTGATTGATACTTGAATGAATGTTTGGTTTGGTTTCATTGGCAAGTTAATCTTTCTTTTAATTGTAATTTGAGTTCACTAGTTGTATCCATTTACTCTTGTATTTGAAAGCACTGCATTGCAATTTAGAAACATTACTCTTGAGTAAATAGCCACCACACACTGTGTACACTCTTGAAATAGAAATTCTCGCTCAGATTGATAACTAATGTGAAGATAATTAAGTAATCATTCTACAACTTCCCTTTCATCTGTATGAACTGCAGGGGCCAATGGTCTCTGTGGATGACCGTTTCCTTTCCCAAAATTTAATGCTTCCATTTTCGGAAGGACTACACAATGGAATAAATCTCTTTGTCATAAGTGGGATACTTCTGGACTGTGTCTGAAAGTATCTCACTGTGATATGCCACTAGATGCCCATGTTGAGTAAGGACTTCCCCAATAGCATAGTCAGAGGCATATGTTTCAATCGCAAATGGTTGTTTCAACTCTGATAATGCGAGCACTGGTGCCAACCAGAAGGGACATTTCAACTCTGTGAATACCTTATGTTGAGATTCAAACCAAAAGAAATTTTCTTTCACTCATCCCTTGGTGAATTGACTCAAGGGCCAAGTGATATGAGAGAATCCCAACACGAACCTGAGGTAGAAATTGGCAAGACCTAGAAAGCTGTGAAGCTCTATCAGAGTGGTTGGAGATGGCCAATCCCAAATGACTTGAATCTTGGTTGGATAAACATGTACCCTCGTTCATAATAATGTATCCATGATACTGAACTTGGGATATGCCAAAAGTGCATTTCTCCAAATTGGTGCAAAACTTGTGTTGCTGCAGTGTTTGGAGAACTTGTCAAATGTGGTGGAGGTGCTCTTCTCAACTCTTACTGAAGATCAGGATGTCATCCAGGTATATCACTAGAAATGAGTTGGTGAATGGCCATAGTATATCATCTATCAGCCTCATGAATGTTGCAGGAGCATTCGTCAACCCGAAAGACATAACCAGCCATTCGAAATGGCCCTCCTTGGCTTTGAAGGCAGTCTTCGACACATCAGAGGGTTTGATTGGTACCTAGTGATATCATGACTTCAAGTTGACCTTGCTGAAATATTTTCCCCCTTTAGTTTGTCTAGAAGGTCATCAATCATTGGGATCGGGTACCTATTCTAGACAATGATCTTTTTCAACGCCTGATAGCCAATACAAAGTCTCCAAGTCTCATCCTTCTTTTGTACCGACACGATTGGGCTCCCATAGGGTGATGAAATTGGTCGAATGTGACCTTTCTATAGCAGCTCCTAAATTTTCCTCTTAATTTCAACATTCTTAATAATGGAGCTCCGATAGATTGTTCCATTGGGCAGCAATACACCTGGGGTTAGATCAATGGAGTGCTTGAACTAACAGTGTAGAGGCACCCCTATGGGGGAGGTGAAGATGTCCTCATACTCCACAACCTTGTGCATCTATTGTTGTCATGCAGAGGGGCCCTATCTAAAGGTTGTGGCCACTGTCTTCTTCCTTCTCTCAGGGTGTATCATCAAGAAAACAATTTTCTCAATTTTGGAAATGAGCTTACTACATTGTTTTTTAGTATCCAAAGAGATGGTGGTAGGTGGTGCTACCTCCAGTATCATGTACAAATTATTTCCCAAAGTAACAATAACGGCAAGAGGCCTTGAGTCATACACAACATGTCGCTTCCACAAGTATGGTTGGCCTAATAATGCATCACAAACATCAAGGGGAGCAACATCACATAATACCTCATCCATGAAGGGCTTGATGTTGTATGGAAGGCGACACTGCTGGCTCATGCGAAGATACTGTCCTTGTTGAAGCCACCCAATGGTGTATAGTTGGGGATGTGCGGTGGCGAGTAAGCCTAGCCGCTTCACGATCTCTACCAAAATGAGGTTCTTTTTGGCTCCCGCTATCGATAATGAACTGTAGTGGAAACGTTTACCCACATTTGGGAGTGGAAGAGGTGCTCCTCCTCTAGATCTTCGGGTGGCGATTGTTGCATTGGGCTTCACATCAATAATCTACTTCCCTTTGTCACTCCCCTTGTCGAGTTTTGACTCGAAGTCGGAACATGCATATGATTCCAAAGCCTTTAGCTCAACCACCAGTGACTTCTTAGCATGCACTCACTTGTGTTGTGAGTGGAGATCTTATGGAACTCACACCACTTTCTCGTGTCCTTCTTTGGCCTCGTGGTGTTGTTCTTTTCTTGCGGCCAGGGAAAATTTTAAGGATGGAAATTTATCTTAAAGTTTAGAAACCTTGCCGAATCCCACTAGTCCATAAAATGAAATCTATAAAATGTTTGGAGATATTTTTGTAAAAATATTCAAATTTATAATATTTTAATGTAGTCTATATATAATTTTTTGGCGATTTTTAGGGTAAAATCATTTCATTCTATAAAATTTGGGTGAATCGTCTTTACAAAAAATGGAAATTAGTGAATCGTTTTTTTTTGGAAAAAAGTGTAGAAAATTAGCCCATGGGTGAATATTAGCCCCTAAAAATTTCCCTACTTGCGGCTTTGGTGGGTTTTATTGGGCCACCCCGCCTTGACTTTGTCCTTTATTCTGCGGTTTGGGGGCACCCCCTTGCTTTAGATTCGTAGATTCAAAGTCTCACTTCTTCTATTTAAACTTCTGGTCAATCTTGATAGCTTATTGGTACACTGTGCTAAGCGAGGAGATGTCCAGGAGCTCCATCCCATCTTGGATGTACCTGTGTAGGTAGCCACGGTATTTGAGTACCAAATGCTCCTCAAAATCCTTGGTAGCCAACTTTGTGCCAAGGGTATGAAGAATATTGGCAAACTTCGGCACGTCTTGGTCCCTCACCTGCCACAGCATGGTCCACTTTATGTATTTATCCTCATAACTTTCGACATGGTAGTACTTCTCCTTGATGGCATCCTGGAATGAATTCCAAGTGGGTGCGGCTGAAAATAGTGAGGCTGTACTTTCATACTTCTACTCGCGGTAGGTTTCCCACTGGTCCTTGACATGGGGGGTGGATTTGAGAAGAGTGAAAGTAATCTTTTCCTCGCTGGAAAAATCATGAATAGAAAAACACCCTTTTAGCATATTTAACCAGTGTCTGCATCTATTTGACCCTCAAATATGGGAATGTCAAAGTTAACTTGTACCTTAAAGGGTGTGGCATTTCCAGAGTAGATGCTGGAAGTAGACGTGTCACCCTTGGGTAGCACTGAAGGATCTGGGAAAATTTGCCCATCATCGCATTCCTTTGTTACTCGAGAGCCTCCTCAAGTAATATTTTGATAGGATCTCCTATGCCCTTGTGTTTCCTTTCATCTAGCATGGGAGGCTGTTAGGATTTGAGAGGCTGGTCTTGCAAAGGTTCAACCAGTTCAAACCCTAATTCCTTATATCTCGACCTCGTTGGGGACATGCAAAGAGAAACAGAGAAAGAGAAGACCCCTCTGATACCACCGATCTAGATTTAAATAGGAACACAACAAACTACAGATATAGCCATAAATATAGAGATGCAGTAGAAATAATACTTCATTTCATTAATGTAAAATACTTAAATATGCTTACAAACAAAAATGGAAATGAACTAGCCTAAGCGATGGTAGCTTATCTTTGAAGAGAGATGTGGCAGCTAGATGCCTCTGAACTACGTTACAATGAGGTTCAAGGGACTTTTTATTATTGAACAATAAGAGAAAACCCTAAACAACCAAAACCTTAACCTAAGGAGATGTAACACCAAGCGTTTATGGGCCCCATTGGGGTTAGTTGGACAACCCACTTCCCAGGGTTGTGAGTTGGTCATATTATCTCCGTTTGACATGCATGTTACCCCATTGGAAAGATATCTCTGAGGACTACGATCAAAAAGACAATTTTTCCAGAAAATTATTAGCGGTAGATTGCCAAGAAAACATCTTTTAGAGTCTCAAAATGGCTTTGAAAGTTTAGGACGCGAAAAGTTGCTAAAAATAGTAAATTGTGCTACAATTAAGGAAACTGAAAAACTGAAAGAAACAATAGTGGGGTTCCAAGTGGAATTGGTGGGTGGCCACCAATATCCACTTGGATCAAGTGGTCCACAAATATTGAAAGAATGTCAACTACATGATGATCCAATAATGGAAATAACTAGGCCACAAAGACATAATGTGCAAGGATTTTGGGTAAATGATATCTTGATTAATGTAATAGGTTCTAGTAAGTTATGTTGCATTTAAGATGATATTTCTTTATAATATTTTATGACAATGGTCAAGTGATGTACTCCCTTATGACCATTAGTATAGAGGTGAACTCTCCCACAAGATGCTTAATAAAATTAAATTTTTCCTAGTTTTTCCCTATAGGGTTTCCAAGGTTTATCGGTGTTGATTGATGTGTTTGCCTAATGTGCCATTCTAATGTCATTTCTTCCTCACATGACGTTAACACTTACATAATCAAACATTTGATTAATTAACTTAATTAAATGTATGACAATAATGATGTAAGATTACAACAATGATTGTTATGTTAATAAACTATTATAATTGTTGTTATGATTATGTGTCTTACTATTCCATTCCTAAAGTTACTCTATGTAATGACGAATATTTTATCTAATGGTTAGTTAAAGGTATGGAATGAGTGATTTGGATTTAACATACTAGTAAATTCTAAGAAAATTATCTAATCCCATCTACTTTTACGTAAGGTTTATTAGGGATGTTACAACCATTGTCCAAAACTAAGTTAAAAGATCCAAACATGAAAACCATAGAGAGTTTGTGGAATGAATCCCAAATAGAGGGGAAACCAATGGAAAAATTCAAACCATAGGAAATTTAAATCATTATTTGACAAGGAGCTGAGAATGAATCATTACAATGATATAGAGTTTGTGTCATGCTAAGCAAAACCAATATCCAAATTTAGACCATAACTACCATTGTCAAAAATTGAGCTGAAAGATCTAGATGTGAGAACCATAGATTTTGTGGCATGCAATCCCAATAGAGGGGAAACAAGTGGCCTAATTCAAATCATACCAAAGTTCAACAATTTTCCAAGAATGAGCTGAGAGAATGAAACATGATAACCATAGAGAGTTTGTGACATGTTAGGGGGAACCAATAACCAAATTTAGACCATAAGTCAACAAATGGGACAATCTTAAAATGAACTTGTAATTCAGATAAACTTGTATATATATAAGAGAGAGCCAATGTCCCTATTTAACTAACATACATATAAAACTAAATAACTAAAAGGAGATTATGACTAAGAACTTGAGCATTAAAAAATGAAATAAGCATTCATCTTGATTGGTTGTCAACCTCTCTATTACTTTATTTTTTTACAATGATATATTTATAAAATAAAAAAAATTGAATTTGTGAATTATTGAATTTTAGTTGTAATTTTTAAAATAAAAATTACACATATATATTTAAATTCAAAATTGAAACAAATCTATAAATATAATTAATATGTTATGAGTATAATGATTAAGGATATATAATGCTTTTATGAGATCATAAATACACTTTTAAAAATACTATTTAAATCATAGATCCATTGCAAGTGCATCAACTAGCATGTTGACATGCCTTTAATAAAACATAAAACATTGATGGTTAAGAAGTTTTGTAATCAAACATGGTTGTTTTTTTTTTAAGTGTGTATTGGTCTTAGTGAACATTAAACATCAAGTTACTGGTTTTAACACTCTATAACAGTAATGTTGAAACAAAATTATTTTTTGTATTTTTAAATTAATATTTAAAATGATTTATTTATCTTATTTATTTTACCTATTTTTATATTATAGAATTTTATATAACACATCAAGACTAAAAACAAACATTATATACTTATATTTTGATTTTTGGGTTATAAGTTATTAAAAAAAGGAATATGTTATATATTTTAAATATTTTCAAATAAAATGGGACATATTATATAAATTTGAATATTTAAAAAACTGTTAATTAATTTATTAAAAAATATAATATGATATATTTCAGAAAATTTATATTTAATTTAATTAAAAATATTAATAAAAGAATACAAAACGGTTAAATTTGAATAATTAGAGATTATTTAAAACGTCATTTTAAATTAAAAAATAGATATAGATATAGATTAAATATAATATAGATATAGATATAGATATATATTTAATTCCTAATATGTATAAGAAAAAAAATTAAAAAATCTATTTTGATTTTTAGCTTATAAACTATATTAAGATTTAATGCATATGGTATTAAAACTGTATTGTTATTAAAATATTATCAATAACATAACCATTAGAGTAAATGGTTAGAAATCAACAAATTTATCTAATATATATAATTATATACTAAATAATATATAACTTTAGTTGAAATTATAGTCTTGTGTAATAAGATTTTTAAAAATTTTAATTTAATTATCAATAATTATTAAAAAAATCCATTAACCACCTATTAGCTATATTATTTGATGCATATGAAAGGTAATGATCATTATCATAATAGTCTCTTAACGATTTCCATTTCCATAGTATCCTCTTAGAGTTTTTGATTACCAATGGATATTCATGAAATCTATACCCAGAAGTTGGATTATAATGATAGGTGTTTGATTAGATATCCTGCAATACCCTCACCCTCACCATTGCATAGTATCCTCTTGGAGTTTTTCAATTTCAGATTTCGAGAATATACCAAGGGATATTCATGAAATCTATACGATGAAAAGTTGGATTATCATGGTAGGTGTTTGATTAGATATCATGCAATACCCTGGACGGTGGGATTATCATGGTAGGTGTTTGACTAAATATCCTGCAGTTGCTGTCGTGGTACAGGTGGTAGGGTGTAGGTTAAGTCGCAGCACTTTCGCTTTGTCGTCGAAATTGGAAATATAGAGCCAAGCCGACATCATACTACCTTGATGCAGTCGAATTGGGCCGTAGTTTAAATCTTGTACATATGTGACCCTTTTAATATTTTTCTTTGTCAATTTTATTAGAAAGTTTGTAATGATTGATTGGTATTATACTATTGAATCGTGAAGTCTACATGATCTGAATATAAGAGTGTAATGATTGTTTGGGTGTCAAACAATTGAATTGCGAATTGCGAAGTCTACATCAGCTGAAGATTAGAGACACGTGCTAAAAAAACCTACAAGAAATCTCAACTTAAAAAATCAACACAAAGGCGTGGACACCACGTCCGTCACTGTCCTTTTACTCTAAACATACAAAATACTAGGGATCACCGAATAACATTGAAAAGTTATTGCCCTCCAAGCCTAAACCTTGCAGCAGTTATTATTGTCCCACATTGAATGTGCGAGAATGAATCATAGAGAGGAGACAAGTTATTGGCCCTCCAAGCCTAAACCTTGCAGTAGTTCTTATTGATCTATTATTGTCCTACACTCCAAGCACGAGATTGAATAATAGAGAGAAGAGAAGTTATTGGGTAGATTTTACTTAAAATTTAATTAAAAGTGAAAACATTAAAATTATGAAATTTTTATAATTTAAATATTTAGAGTATAATTAATTATATTTAGAGTAATTATAGATTCAATTATAATTATTTTAGAGTTCAAATTATTTTATAATTTAATATTTTAGAGTTTTTCAAAGAGCTGTTTATTCAAAATTTTAATTTTAATTTATCGAATATTATATTTTTATTAAAACCCATATATTAAAAAAATAAATTTATTTTTATTTTATTTGATTATTTATTATTTTTTTACTAACAATGTATATATAATTATTACTAGTATAGATTTATTTTAATTAGGAAGAGATTAAATCTTTTGAGATGCATTATTATATGCAAGAGTCCTTAATACATTTGTTTAAGAAGAAATTGTCATTTAGCCTTAAAAAATACCATTTTGTCTTAGTTATTAATTTTCTATAATAATTTTAAAAGGATCAAATTACCAACCCCAAAAAATCCCATAGAACACTAGATAGTTTTGTCAGCAACGATTTGGAGGAGCCTTTTCACGTCACTTGGTTGCAACAACCCTAATAGGAGCAGTGGTGGCAACAACGAAGGGGTTGCTAGAAAATACATGGAAAAGTGGTGCCAACCTTATTTTTGACCGTTAATTTTTTTGAGAAAAAGTTATTAAGATTTCCATCTAAGTTAGACTCGGGCCTCAATATGTCATCAACTTATAAGTCACTTGTATGTTGAGTCATAATACTTGTGCCAGTATATCTCATCACTAAAGTGAAAAAACCAATAAGAAATTTAGTTATAAAATTTTAAAGTTAAATAGATTGCAGATTTTCGAAATATTTCAGAATCAGATATAAAATAGACCAAAAAATTAACAGCACAGCGCCCATATCTGTCCAAATCCCAAATATTTGAAAATTTTACAATGCACTTAAGGATGCCCATTACACGACGCCTAGGGTTTCATTTGTTCGTGTCTCTGGAAAAGGAGTTGCTATTCTATAGACAAGCTAATTTACCTTTACCTTTATCTCTGGCTCTAAGTTTGCACATAATATAAAAAAATATCGTATTGGTATTTAATAGTTTTTCAAACTTGTTGCTCCAGATAGTGTGAAAACAATATAGTTAAATAATAAATATTTTTAGAAATATTTTTTATTAATACTCAGTTTGTGAAAATAACAGTTCTACAACTTTGAAAGATTTTATCATAGGTGGATGTAACTTTGAAAGATTTTATCATAGGTGGATGTAAATTTTGAAAGATTTTATCATATTTAAATAAGAAGGATGAATTTAAATTCTGGATTGATAAGTGAGATTTTATTGGACTTATCTAATGAAAAGGATTTATTGGATTTAAATAATAATTATAAATTATATCAATTTTAATTAAATTTATATGTTGATTTATATATATATTAAAAAAATACTTTGGAGTGTTTCCATACAAAGGATGATGTTAATGTTTGGTCATAAATTGTTCACATGCTGAAATTTATTATTAGAAAAAATTTAATTTAAGGTTGTATTAGTATGTTTAAATCCAAGTATTTTCATTTAGGAAAGAATTTAAATCAGAATATCATTATTTATGAAATAATTAGAAGATGAATTTGGCAAGATTGTGTTTCTTGGTTTTTTTTTTACCGTGACTTGCATTTGGAAGTGAAACACCCACACAAAAACATATTACTATTAAAACATTGTATTTGCTTGGCTACAAGTTTCCTAGAATATTTAGATTGTGACTGTAAATCTTAAGTTGTTCATTTGGTTTTGTTGTTTATTTATATGTTTTACCGTGACTTGCATTTGGAAGTGAAACACCCACACAAAAACATATTACTATTAAAACATTGTATTTGCTTGGCTACAAGTTTCCTAGAATATTTAGATTGTGACTGTAAATCTTAAGTTGTTCATTTGGTTTTGTTGTTTATTTATATGTTTGAAGTATTATTAGAGTGAGTTTGTTACCATTTTATTGAATATTATTTTAATATACACTAGTTTACATTAGTTTTGTTGTGTGTGTGTATATATAGATATAACTTTAGTTGCTTTGAGTTCTTGTGGTTAAAGAACTTTTGCTATTAAGAAGTCACAAATTCAATTTTCTTGACACTCTTGGGGCGGGGCTCTATGTTTGAGCTAAAATAAAGTGACATACTTAGTGGTTACATACATATTTTTATATTTCTTAGAATATGTGTGCCTATTTAGTTGTTTATATATGTGTACAAAATTATATATATATATATATATATAATATATATATATATATATATATATTGATCTTGCTAAAATTTGCTCTGAGAATGTAATAATGGAGGAAATCATGACATAATTCAAGAAAATGATGTTAAGACATCTGTAATATCTTTTTGTTATAAGTTTAATGTTTTAAGTTTTAAGACGTTCAAATACTATGCATTCAATCTTGTCAATATTAGTGTATATCCATGATCCGAACCAATGCAAAAATATATATTGCCAAATGTATATTTTATCTTTAAATCCTATAGTATATTAGATTATGTAAATAATAATATACACCATATTAGATTATGTAAATAATAATATAAGCCATATTAATTAATCTACATTTGAGTTATTATTGGTGACATTCAATAATTCTACTTTGTGGGTATCTTATATGTCCTATAAGATAACGTTATTCATTTCTCATAGATACAAACATAGTCAAAGATCCGTTTAAGGTTATGATGATTTTATGATTATTTATGTCCTATAAGATAAAGTTAGTCATTTCTCATAGGTCCAAATACAGTCAAAGATGTTTTTAAGGTTATAATGATTTTAGGATGATTTTATTGTGAGTGTTTGTGCAATTTCAAACCAAAATTTAGCATTCAATACTTCATTTTTGTGTTATGGTCATTTTGTTTCTTATTTCTTATGTTAAATATGTGAAATTGTTTAACATAAATGTGTTAATAAAGGGTAATTTTATTAATGAAACATTTATTGGTGAAGGGTTAATTTATTATCAAAACATGGTTTTTGAAGGGAAAGTTTTAAGCATAGTGTTTTTGGATGGGAAACATAAAGACCCAAAAAATAAAAAAAAATTGTTTGATTGGTAAAAGGAAATCCAAATTCCCACCATGTTCACGAAGGTGACACTGTCACACATCCCAAAAAATTTACAGTCGGCGAAACTTGGGAGCAATATTCTTTCATATCAAGCTTCTCCATGGACGGAACTCGCCTCCACCTTGTTTTCAAAGATGCTCAAATATGCTTGGAAGAAACATGATGATGTTGTTAAATAGATGGAATGACTAGATCATCATGGTAGGCATTTAACTAGATAGTTGTTATCGTGATAGATGTGGTAAGGGCTTAGGTTAAGGGAAAATACTAACCACTATTCAGTTAGCTTGTAATTCCCCTATATTGTAGGAATTATTCTTTTAGTAGTAAGATTATTGTTAGAAATGGTATGAAAGTCGGGATTTACCTTGTTGGAAAAATTATCTCAGTGTAATTATTTGATTTGAATAAACAATTATATCATTGGAGAACTAAATTGGAAAAGAACAAATGATTTATTGAGGTCATTATTCCAATTCCTTATCCAAGGTGGATGGATAGGATGGACATAAAACTTTCCCAAATCACTCCAAAAAAACCCTTTGGAGCGAAGTTAGGTGATTGACTAGAGGGGGAGAGAAAAATCTAGGAAAATTAGTGAGTGCAGGGAAAGCGTAATGGAAAAGGAGGGCTTTAAAGAAAAGAAAAAAAATCCTTTTCAAAAAGAGAAAAAAGGAAAAGCCTAGGTTATGGGGATTAGTACCACCTAGAAGAGACGGTACGTTGTGATAGAATGTGTGCTAGGGAAAGTAAGGCATAAAAATGCCTTTAATAAAACAACAGAGGTTGTTGGTTTTAGGGAAAAGAAATATCTTAGCAAGGGGGAGAACTAGAGGAAAAGGTTCATGGTTGGGAGGCAAATCATTATTTCCAAGTTATTTCTATAGCTATAATAAAAATTATTAGATCGAAATATTTATTTCAATTCCATAAATGATACTCACTGGGATGTATTTGATTTAACTTGATGTTGTGCTGTATATGAAATTGATTCACTAATTGTAATACCTAGTTGTTTAGTTATTTTCAAGTAGAGAAATAACTACACATTAATCATAGAAATATATTACAAACTGAGAATATAGTAGTATTAACAATTATAGTATTTAAATGTGTGTAAATTAGCTGATCTTGTTAGGAAATTTTGTAAGATCTCATATACACTCGTAGAAATGTATTTTAGTGACAACTAGACTGTGAATGCTTCTTTGAAGTTGAGAAATATGAATGAAACTTTGGTCTACTCAGTGTATTTTCGCTTGCGGCCATAGGAAGTATTTACTTAAAAGGAAACGATACTCTAGTCTACAACCTGTATTTTAGCGTGTAGTCAGAAGAATGTTTAGTTATTGGAAGACAGTCTTGGCATACATGGTAATTTAACATATAAAAGTGAGTCGAGAGACCTAGCCGAGGTGGTAGGAAATTTTTTGGAAAAAATATAACGAAACAAGTTACAACGATATAATGACCATTCATTCTTAGGGAGGGTCGAAAGTTTTGCTCAATCTTTTAGGTGTGAGTAATCCAAAATCAAATGAAAGAGAAACTATGAAAAATTCATCATGGGTGTAATCCATCCAGAGCGGTTATGGTAACCAAACCCATAAGCTATAGAACACACAAAAACAAAAAGAATGTAGAGTTGTAATCATAAAGAGTCAGGTTTAGATCTAATTTCAATACCGTAATATAATACACCCTATGCTTTTCGAGTGAGGGATATAATTGCATTACGCTATACATTCGAATAACTAGAGGAAAAATTATAAAGAAAAAATAAGATGATATCAGTATAGTAAATCATTTATTACAGTAAGATAGACCGTTTAAGCACCAGTTAAAAGTATAATAGTAGATTTCAGAGAATTAATATATTTGTGAACTAAAAGGATTAGATACATTCGTAATGGGTAGATATGCATTCACATAACCTAAGGTGATTTAGTTACAAGAATTATTTGAATTACAGGTTGTGTATAGGACACAGTCCATAAGCCAGTTATAAGACTCCTTACAACTTGAATATTCGATAGATAAAGATAAAGAAAAAAATTAAATTGATTCCGTTTATTTTCGTAGTAATACCATACACCAATTGAAGTGAGAACATAGGTGAAAACATACCAAATATAAGAAAATACAGTTAACAGTTATGAGACCAAACTGAAAGTTGAGAAAGCAAGAATGAAAATGGAAAACGTCTTTTATATTAAGATTAAACAAAATATACATTGTAATGAGAATGAAATTGAGATAAAAATATCTTATGAATTTACAAAACTTAGAAATATATGAAAAGTGTTTCACACATAAACATAGGGGATAAGTTTCGTCCCTTGCCCAAATTTATTAATATGCTAAAACATAACAAATTTTCTAACAATAGAAAATTTGGTTCCTAGTCCTGTGGCTATATGTGCTAACAAGGAGGTTAAGCTGAGAAGTAAACAAATTTAGAAAGAAATTATTCCGCCTACGCTCGCATGACCACTTCAAGTAGAAGATGTATGCATAACCAACCCGAGGGAACAACATGTTAGCAGGTCGAAGACTGTGTTGATATTTGGTTGAATTTGAACAGAAAAGCATATGCATCCATGGATTGAAATTACCTACAATATCGAATTTCATAGCTAAAAATCCTGCATGAGAAAATGGGAAATATAAATTATACGGAAAGAAAAAAAAATCCTAGAAACCGCACATGTTACCTAGTGAAGATGGGCCATTAATTAAAGACTTTGTCCTTCCTGGAATATTGCACCAAGCCATGAGTGCTTGCGGATAGTAGTCCTACAATATTATGTGTAGTCCTATGAATAGTGAAATTGAGAGTATGTGTATCCACCCCAAGTAAAGATTGTCTCTCCATGATAAATCCCAAATTTATAAACATTTAGAACAACCAAATTATGCACGAGAGTAAACTAGCTATTGTCCCAAAACGTACAAAGAGAGCCCAATAAGATTATTAAATTGGAAATATTGAATTTTTTTGAAATAGATGTTGTTTCAAGCAACCCGGTCACCTGCACTGCCCACAACTCTTCCCGGTAAACCATGCCAGCTATTCTGCATTTGTGAAAAATTAAAATTTGCACGAGTAAACGTCGCAAATATACCTATACAGTTGGATTGTTGATCGATATCTTTGGACGTCGAATAATTTAGGGTAAATCTATTCGCTATTATGCATTTGTGAAAAAATGAAAATTTGCACCAGTGAGCATCACAGATATATGCAACTAGATTGTTGATAGATATCTTTGGACATTCTCGATTAATGAATAATTTAGGGTATAATCTATTCCGTAAACAAAGGATCAAAGGGGGAAGGGGTGGGCTTTCTGTACTGGATCAAGCCTCTGAAATTCATGGGAGAAACAAAGGAAGAATCTACGCCCAAAACCTCCTCTGCAATCATCCAATGTACTCTCTCGGTTGGATGAAATCTGTCCCAGTAAACATAATCCTTGGGATCCTTGCAAATTGAGCACCCTGGATCCAACCCACAACGAACACGGCCATTGTATGGACCATCTCCATAGCACGCAAAAACTGTATAACTAAAACCTGCATACCCATTCATATATCATCAGTTCATCATAAACCTATGTAAAAAAAAAAAAATTGTTTCAGAAAAGATAATTTTGGGGAAAATTTAATGGATTTATCCAGTTAAATGTTAGTTACGATTTTTTTGGAAAAATAACATTATCAAACTATCCGATGTAATTCTTTGTCAAAAATGTCCTTCGGAATCCTTAAAACTATTTTATATATTCATTGTTGTCCAGTGATAATTACCTAATGCCTTTCCATTGTTAATTAGGTTGAGCATGAAATCGGAGTTATTCACATAGATGAAGATTTCTAAATTTTATGAGCTAATAAGTCGCCTAACCTCAGTAAATTCTGGAATAAGGCGTAATCATATGCTTATAAATTTATTAAAAATGCTATCCATAATATGTCTTAGAATTCACATAAAATTTCCCAAAAAAATTGGTACTAATACTTCATAGCAAATAGTTTTTCTAAACATGGCCTGCACTAATACTTACCAACAAATAGTTTTCATAAGCTTTTAATAGTGACTCCACAAACAGTTGAGGGCCAACGGTCGCCTGCAGAGACTCGTTCGCTATGTAATTCTCAGCAATATCGTTGGCTCCAACGTTGATTGCAAGAACAACATTAGACAGAAAAATATTTTGCGGAATAACCAAAATCATTCCGCAGCATATGAAAGAAATTTCTTTCACCTAGCGCTCAAAGGGAATGACGTTCTAAAGAAAATTTTATCAGAACTTCAGATAATCAGAAAAGATCATCCTAAACAGGCAAGAAAAGGCATATACTGCGATCTTTAAAGAAAACCCAATGTCAAAATGAATGAATTGTTACCAAGTGTTGAAGAGTGGAATCAAGCAAGCCACTTCCAGCAGAAGCAAAATTAGCACCATGAGAGATATCCAAATACACTTTAGGTTGAAACCAGGGAGTAGGAGAGGGTAACCCTAAACTCGAGGCTGCGAATACAAAGATCATAATATTAATTTCAGAGAAGGGGGATTTATGAGAAGAGTAATTTTTTTCTTCCATATACAGATTACAGATTACTCGCTTTGAATTTTTTTAGTCAAATTGATTGCAAAAACTGAGATATGAGTAATCCAGAAAAATATTAAATTTATATATGACAAAACATAAAATATACAGGTAGCCATGTCAGTGCTAGAATTTTGCTGAGCTATCTATTTTCTTTAACAAAAATACCAGATAATCAAGAAGCAACCAGTTTGATCATGGAACTCACCTATGAAATCGAAGAGTGTTCGGCTATTAGAGAACCGACTAGTGGTTTTCTGGAAGAAAGATTGGCCATATGGAGCAAAGTCACCTTGAACCTCGATACTCGCATTCACAAAATTATTATTCTCATCATATGCTAATGGGTAACTCGATTTCATTTTCTGAATCCTATAGCCACCGACATTTCCTTACTCTTCCAATGATTGTTTGCATTTAAAATATTTACAATCAAAAGGTTATACACTAAATTTTAGATACCCATGAAGAGATTAAAATTGTTGAACCATTTCCAAAGAAATCAAGGCAAAAAGAGAAGTGATCATTAACTATTGAACTTCTCCACCCAGTGATCTGGTTGATCATTAACCATCGGAAGTCCAGGGTACTTTAACAATTTGATCAATATAGTTTGACGGTGTCATTTGGCAGTCTTCAACAACCACCTATTGTATCGCTGGCCCAAATAAATACGGCTGCATGGAATGGATGAAGAACCAGTTGTCAACGCCATTACAATAGATTCATGAACATCTAAAGACACAGATGCATACGAGCTAACACCTTTAAGAATGCATTGAATCCATACAAGAAATTGTACGGGTTGTATGAGCTGTGCACACGCAAGCTCATTAGCTTTTGCATTTTTTGTGTTTAAAATCTTTTTTATTTTTAATCTTTGTTTTTTAATGAGCTTTTTAGTGCTTTCTTGATTTTCTGCATAGAATTCTTGAGCTTTTGTGCTTTATTGACTTTTTGTGCTTTCTTGATTTTCTGTTGTTTTGTTTTCTTGTTTAGATCAACTGTTGAAAGTGTCTCACTTGATAGAATGGATCAGGGTGAAAGTGTTGACTAAAATTTGATGCATAGGAAAGGCTTATCGGCCTAAAAATAAGTATGATAATACTGTATCATTATAAAAACTCAACATATTTGCTAAATTTTAAGCTCTAGGAAAAACCACTTTTGAAAAACTGCTATGCACGTGTCAGCTGGCATACATTATCGCTCCCGTTTGAGAAAAAACCATTGTCCGATGAAAAGCGGTGCAAAGAGGAACTAGCAGTTTTTTGGAAATTAAATGTTGCACGTTTCAACTATCGCAGCAGTTGAAATTACAATTTCAACACGAATGCCTCTGTATTCAGTGTGCATTGCTCAAAGTATAAGTCACTCGACAATTGACAAGAGGGAACTTGGATTAGGTAGTTTAAGGTATGAAAATTGGCATGGAAAGTCGTAGGATCATCTCGATCCATCCTAGTCGTCGACAGAAACAAGGAAACCCAATTTTGAGCATTCATGTGATGCACACATGGCTTTCGATGTGTTGGTCGAAGGGGATTGACCATTACTGTTCTAGGCATAAAAAAATTTGTGCCTTTTGAGAAATGGTACAGTGGAGCATCTAATACATGTATTAGGGGGATCATAGCTTAGGGATGATTTTCAATAAAATATATTTCTAGGCATAGAATTTATTAAGGTTATATTATTAGCACAATAACTAGTCCATGAGAACCTTGGAAGACATGTGGCCAATAGTTATATGACCCAAATATTATAATACCCAAAGAAAAGTTAATTTAGTAAATTAATGAAGGGTAGATTGACTTAATAAACAACAAGGGTAGTAAATAGAGAAAACATCGCATCATTTCCATGAGTATTAGGATCATTGAACAAGTTATATCCTAATTCAATTCTCATAGTAAATCCTCTTGGTGCCATAGTGGTCATTTATTTTAGGGGTAAGGCATAGAGTCTATGTGAGTGCCCATTAAAGGTAGATAGGAAGGGAATTTACAACATAAGTTATGTATAATATGAAGTAATTAATGTGGTCTCTTTATTTTTCTAAAAAAATATCATAATAATCAAAGAGGATATGGCTATCATTTCAAGAAGTAGATAACAAAAGACAATATTTCTTAGTGTAGATACCAAAAAAACAAAAATTACAGTAGTGAAGAGGTATGTGACAAAATCCCATGTGTGGCTAGCCCCACATGTGTGAGTAATGTTGGATTATGTGACATCCACTACTACCATGATGATTAATAAGGTAGGTCAATTTCAAGGTGTCATAACTTTCACATACGAGTTTTGATTGAGGCAACTTTCAAACCTTGGAATTTAAAATATCTGTCTATACTTCTTATTATATTAATATATATATATAATATATAATATATATATATATATAATATATTTAGAGTGTCTAGGGAGAAACTAAGAGGCTTAGCACAATTTATTATTCTAGTCAAGATGTAATTACCACTACAAATTATCTGCAAAAGAAAAATAGAAGTCCATATTTTAAATTAGATTATGATGTAGCTAAATACACCTTTTTAAACTAAAATATAATAGAGCATCTAGATTGCATTGTGTTCTAGAACTAGACTTGAGGTACCACCAACCAGGACACCATGGAAGCTCTTTGATTTAATACAAAAGGTAAGCATGCATGCATAAGATAATAGTGAAATGTCACAAGTAATAGCCAAACAATATTCCTAAATACATTGACATTATTGTTTTCATGTTTTAGACTTAAAGAAAAACATATATTATTGAGTGAAAAGGCACTACATGATGGGGCATGTTATCACATTCACTTTGATTTTTATTTTTATTTTTCAGAAAATTGTGACAGTTTCAATGTCATCATTTTAGTTATAATAAACATGGAAATAATTGATAATGGGTCTATCAATATTTTAATGTTCCGATAAAGCTTTCTAAACAAATTTACTAACAACAGGTTTATCAACGCTTTCGATAAAATTGGCAAGTTAAAGTTAAGTTTTTCGTGTACAACACAGTAATTTCGGGCATGGTTTCCAGAAAAATGAGAATGAATTTTATGAAAACAAAAGATTTTTTTGTCCAAAATGGGTCCATTTAGAAAAACTTCTCTCTATTTTCTAACAGGTGTAATGGTTTGAAATATTCGAAGGGATATTTGAAATGTTTCTTTTCATAATTTGGCAATCCTGTTTTAGAAATTGTTTTCAAAATCATATCCTGGACAAATGAGAATGAATTTTATGAAACCAAAAGGCATTTTTGTAGAGAACAGACCCATTTAAAGAAACCTTTCTTAGTTTTCTAATAACTATCACAGTTTTGGATTTTGGAAGGGATCACTGGACCTTATTTTTCGGGATTTCATGAGGAAAAAGCTCATGGAGAGTTGTTGACTTGGATGCCACCTCACCAAATTTGACTTGCCGATCCTTATCTTTAGTCACGAATCGAGCAAAAACATGATATTTAGATGAAAATATGATTAGGAAGTTTCCTATATGCATGTATTTGATAAAGTACACTATCACTTATAGATTTTGTAATTAAGTTTTGCTAGAAACTTGTTTTTATTTTACAATCTTTCCTGTAAATACAGTTTCTAAACAATGAAGAAGGGTCAAATTTTATCGTAAAAACATTAGAAATATGTTTTATTTGAGAAGATCTTAAATATATTATAGTTTTATGAGAATTTGTAGAAAGTTCTTGTGTTGTAGTTCCTTATCCGTTATTTCTCTGTTACGAAAAATACTCTTCATGTCTGGAAAATGTGAGTAACTAAGATTGGGATTCATTGATCTGAAAATGGAATGTACTTGTTTAAGGGTGAAAGGTATCCATTTGCCATAATTTCAAATGTGAGTTATACACTCCAAGTGACCTCTAAAAAGGTGAAAACTTCTTATTTCTTATACAAAGATAGATTGTAGGGGCATTCACCGGACATGTCACCTCTAAAGACAGGATGAGCTCCAGAGGCTACCTGGCCCTCTACAGGCTCTACCTAAAGAAATAACAAAGTAAACACTTAGAAGTCTTTGCCATACACATACTTGAAGTTTGATGTCTTGCGAAATAAGACAAATAACTTTCTGCAGTTGAATAGGTGATTATGTGTGTATGCAAGTTATGTATATTTGTTGTTTAACACTTTATATAAGTTTTTTTTAGCATATCATCTTTAGCAAATAAAGACATCAAAGTGATAAAGCAGTTCACCCCTTCTGGGCTACATCTGCTGGACTAAGCCTCTCCAACTAGGCTTGTCCTCTTGTATTAAAAATGCTACAAAGGCTAATACAAGAATATGAGTGTCTCAAAAGACATATCTGAATGTAAATATAGAATCGGAAGATAGGAATTAGCGAAACATGCTCTTTCCCAAGCACTAAACAGCGAAATTGTACCTTAGACAGTACTTTCCCCAATTGGCCCTAGTGGCTCTTTAAACTTTCATGGAGAATTTCGGGGTGAAGATGACCACAATTGGTTCTGAAACCTCTGCCATTAGATTCAGAAGGTCTAAAATAGCAGACATAGGCTTTTGAATCACCAAAAATGGATGAACACAGCCCCCAAACAGCTCAAGCACTGAAATGGCCGTAGTGGCCCCGAAAGCTTCCCTGAAGCTAAACAGTGAGAAGAATTCCTCAATAGGAAAAATGAGCTGTAGAAATGGATTCAAAATGCTGAAAACCTTTACGAATGACCTCTGTTCCACATTCAATGGCTACATAATTCCCAATGCAATACCCAAACGGATTTGGCCCTAGTGGCTCCTGGAACTTCCACGAAGCAAAGCCACCTACAAATGACCTCATATGGCTGTGAAACCTATGCCAATGTCTTTCGAAGGTCGAAGAGACCCAAAATAAATAAAAAATTTGTCCAAAAAGGACTTTCCTAGCCAAAGTTATGGATATTTACTCCCAACTGTCAGTTGCCCTTGAAAAATTCCAGTTACACTTTCAGTTACGGCTAGATAGGCCCACCAAATATGGTGGTACCACCAAATTTGCCACCTTTGCCAAAATCTCTGCCAAATCCTAACCTGAGCACCAGATTTAACTGTTGGTCTTTAATGCGCATGTGAACACATTTATATTAACTGGCAGTTTTCCTCGGATTGCGCGCTGAACTGGTAGTTAACTAACCGTTTCCTACGGGTTATCGGCGTTGTTTGACCATGTATCACAAATAACCGCTATATGCTGGTGGTTAAAATTAGGCTTCCGGTTATGGGGTGAGGGTCAGATGGAATGGGGGGCTGGCTCCCTTCTTTTCCCACCCCAAATGATTTTTAAACCTTAACCATAGTTCAGTGCGCTCATATAACAAGAACCGTTGTTGTGACCCAACAACAAGACGGAGTGCTAATACATGGGAGGTCATGTGTCCAATCCTCCATCCGCCCACAAAATTTTGAAATGCGCCTCGTATATATGCTGACGTCACCTTGCCACGTGGCGACCTTTGAGCCTGCCACATGGTGGCTTTTGATTGGCCTGCCCAAAAAAAGTATTCCCAAGAATATTCTGCAGAATATTCTATTTTAAATTAAAAAAAAAAAAATTCAAAAATTAAGAGTCATTGGGCAATTTTGTTTTTGGCATAACTTCAACATACGGAGACCGTTTTTTGAAAAGTTTGTGGCACCGGAATCAGGAGGAAGAGCTCTATCCGGTCGTTTAGGTTCGAACCAGTTCTAAGAACTTTCATTTTTTACCATTTTACAACACTTGGTCCTGAGCTCCTGATCACACCTGCCAAATGAGAAGGCTTTTGGTCCCCAAAAGCTTACTGAATCTCCTAACTGAACTGCACAACACTTGAGGAATAGAAATATCCTCTTCTGTTCAGCCAAAAGAGCATACTGATACCAAAATGTCCTGCCTTATCAATTGTCATCATGGCGAATGTTGCTGCATAAACCAAGTACTCGTCGAATCCCGACCAAGTTCTTCTGCCAGACAAATCTAAAATTGCAGGAACCAGCAATGAAACTTGCTAATATATGAGCTAAAATATTGCTCTGAACATGTGCGCTTGCCAACTGTCATGATGCCCATCCATGGCACCTCCGCTCCAGAAGAAGATCTGCCACCCAAATGAGAAGGCTTTTACCGGCTATAGCATGCTGAATGTACTACAAATGCTCATCCCAAAATCTTGGGACACTTGCTTCAAAAAATTCTCAAAAGAAGTAGAGACCCATGCTGAAATTTGAGCCCTCTTTGCATGCATGCTTTTCCAGCTCACGGGATCGTATATTGCTTCGCACCAAATTCTTTCCCTGCACCAAATGAGACCAAAGGTACCTTGTGCATCAAGAGAATCATCAGCAACAAGTTGTCATGAAATATGCTGAACAATGGACTCAACCATCAACATAACAAGTGTGTACACAATCGACAAAAGTCGAAAAAAAATCCGCACCACAATTAACACAAGTCGACAACATAAGTGGCACAATAGACACAAGTCGATGAAAAATGTGACACAATTGACAAAGTAAAAGTGTGCTCACAGGCGACACTAGTTGACCAACAACAAGATACATTTACAAATACCTATGCATATATCATGTACAATGAACTATATATACACTTCAACAAATACACCTAAAACATCTATGTACAGGTGTAACTTCAACTCTTCTTTTGTAAATACCAATAGGTACATCAACCCAATAAAAACACATATGGGTGACAAGACTTGAAATGAAAAACATTGCTGCAAAACTAGTGAGTATCATAATCATCTTTTACCATCCTGCAACTTGCATTCCCTTAACAAAGAAATGCATTCAATCAAAAGACATGCAACTTTAATTGGATAAGAATTCTAACCATTTCTTACCAATCCATTTCAAAGGCACTTCCTTTAACTGCACATCGATATCAACATGTGTATCATCCTGACGCATATCAATCACGGAAAATTCCTTCCCATTCTTGCCATACTCTTTCTCCCATTTCTTCAACTTTTGTGGAAGCATTGTTGGATTCATAATCCAACACCTTTCAGCAGTATGTCCATGGTTATGGCAATAAGTGCAATACGTGTTCATCTTCTTGACAACATGATTTGCATTGTTCAATGGAACTTTGGCTTCTTGCCTCCTTTCCTTCAAAAGTTTCCTATATGTTGCCATTCTTTTCCAACATCTAGAAACACTATGGTTAACCAAACCACAAAAAGAACATGTAATTCTTTTCCAATGCTTGTGTAGAAATTTACCATGCTTTACATGATCAAAGGAAATATGATTGAAATTAGATTTATACCTTTCTCTTTCACCTTCATTACCTTCATGAGGAGGTGAATCAAATGAAGAAGAAGCTCCTTTTTGAACACCATCAATCCCTTCAATGGTTTTAGAGCTTTCACAATTCTCTTGTTCAAGTGCATTCTTATGCACACCTTCTTCTTGCAAGGTATGTTTCAAACTATTGCACTCCTCAAGGATACAACCTTTACAACCTTGAGATAGAGAACTTGAAATGAAACTCCTTCTAGGAACTGTTTCAATTACCTTCATGGCTACTTTGGAAATTTCTCCATAAGATTGTCCATAGCCAAGACCCAAATTCTTAGGCCTTACCTCAACCCTTATTGGCTCAATTATACCTTGTGCATGTTTGCCCAATCCTTTTCCTTCATATCCCATTTTGGACATCAACTTGGACCCTATGCCTCTAGTATCTTTCTCAATAGAACCAACATAAACATTCTTATAAGAATTTGAAGACAAGTTTGAATGATTTACCTCTTCTTCAAGTTGATACTTGGCTAAGGCTACTTGAACTTGAAGGAGTTGTTTCTCCACGTCATGCAGTCTTTGGAAAATTATTTCCTTCTCATTCTTCATACCAACAATTGTGCATGAAACTTAACACTTTCTCTTTGATCCTCAATGAGAATCTGCACCATGTCCTTCACCTTAATGAACTCATTCTTCATGTCATCATTGAAGAATTCTGTGAACGAGGAAACTTCACTTGTGGAAGAAGTTGACATTATGTAAATGGTCAATTAAACAAAAGAAACTTCCAAATAAGGGTTCTCAAATCTTTCAGTCAAATGACAAGCTTTAACCAAATGTCAAACAAAAAACCCCTTCTTATTTAAGCAACCATTTGCAACAAATAAAACAGTCAATCTCTTACACTGCTTTAACACCTTTCAAGCTACACAATCAAGCTAGTGATGTCAGTCAAGAAAACCTAGTGCTCTAATACTATCTGATCTGAAAATGGAATGTACTTGTTTAAGGGTGTAAGGTATCCATTTCCCATAATTCCAAATGTGAGTGATACACTCCAAGTGACCTCTGAAAAGGTGAAAACTTCTTATTTCTTATACATAGATAGATTGTAGGGGCATTCACCAGACATGTCACCTCTAAAGAGAGGATGAGTTCCTGAGGCTACTTGGCCCTCTACAGGCTCTGCCTAAAGAAATAACAAAGTAAACACTTAGAAGTATTTGACATACACATATTTGAAGTTTGATGTCTTGCTGAATAAGACAAATAACTTTCTGCAACTAAATAGGTGATTATGTGTGTATGTAACTTATGTATATTTTTTGTTTAACACTTTATATCAGTTTTTTTTAGCATATCATCTTCAGCAAATAAAGACATCAAAATGATAAATAAGTTCACCCCTTCTGGGCTACATCTGCTGGACCGAGCCTCTCCAACTAGGCTTGTCCTCTTGTATTAAAAATGCTACAAAGGCTAATACAAGAATATGAGTGTCTCAAAAGACATATCTGACTGTAAATATAGAATCAAAAGATAGGAATTAGCTAAACATGCTCTTTCCCAAGCACTAAACAGTGAAATGGTACCTTAGACAATACTTTCCCCAATTGGCCCTAGTGTCCCTTGAAACTTGCATGGATATTTTTGGGGTGAAGATGACCGCAATTGGTTCTGAAACCTCTGCCATTAGACTCAAAAGGTCAAAAATATTAGACATAGGCTTTTGAGTCACCAAAAATGGATGAACACAGCCCCAAAATAGCTGAAGCACTGAAATGGACCTAGTAGCCCTGAAAGCTTCCCTGAAGCTAAACAATGAGAAGAATTCCTTAATAGGAAAAATGAGCTATAGAAATGGATTCAAAATGCTAAAATCCTTCAGGAATGACCTCTGTTCCACATTCAATGGCTGCATAATTCCCAATGCAGCTCCCAAACGGATTTGGCCCTAGTGGCTCCTCGAAATTCCACGAAGCAAAGTGACCTGCAAATGACCTCAAATGGTTATGTAACCTATGCCAATGGCTTCAGAGGGTCGAAGAGACCCAAAATAATAATAAAAATTTCGTCCAAAAAGGACCTTCCTAGCCAAAGTTATGGCTATTTACTCCCAACTGCTAGCTGCCCTTGAAAAACTCCAGTTAGACTTTCAGTTACAGCCAGATAGGCCCGCCAAATATGGCGGTACCACCAAATTCACCACCTCCACCAAAATCTCCACTAAATCCTGACCTCACCACTGGATTTAACTATCGGTCTTTAATGTGCATGTGAACGCATTTATATTAACTGGCAGTTTTCCTCAGATTGCGCGTTGAACTGGTGGTTAACTGACCATTTCTTGCGGGTTATCGGCGTTGTGTGACCACGTATCACAAATAAACATTATGTGTTGGCGGTTAAAATTAAGCCCGCAATTATGGGGCGAGGGTCACATGGAATGGGGGGCTGGCCCCTTTCTTTTCCCACCCCAAATGATTTTTAAACCTTAACCATAGTTCAGTGCGCTCATATAACAAGAACCGTTGTTGTGACCCAATGGTAAGATGGAGTGCTAATACATGGGAGGTCGTGTGTTCAATCCTCCATCTGCCCAAAAAAATTTAAAATGCGCCACATATATATGCTGACGTCACCTTGCCACGTGGCTTCTGATTGGCCTACCCAAAAGGAATATTCCCAAGAATATGCTGCAGAGTATTCTATTTTAATTTTAAAAAAAATTCAAAAATTAACAATCATTGGGCGATTTTGTTTTTGGCATAACTTCTACATACAGAGATCGTTTTTTGAGCCGTTTACGGCACCTAAATCAGGAGGACGAGCTCTATCTAGTCGTTTAGGTTCAAAACAATTCTGAGCACTTTCATTTTTGACCATTTTAAGACAGTTGGTCCTGAGCTCCTGATCACACCTCCCAAATGAGAAGGCTTTTGGTCCCCAAAAGCTTACTGAATCTCTGAACTAAACTGTACAACACTTGAGGAATAGAAATATCCTCTTTTGTTCAGCCAAAAGAGCATACTGATACCAAAATGTCCTGCCTTATCAATTGTCGTCATGGAAAATGTTACTGCATAAACCAAGTACCCGTCAAATCCTGACTAAGTTCTTCCGCGAGACAAATCTAAAATTGCAGGAACCAGCAATGAAACTTGCTGATATATGAGCTGAAATATTCCTTTGAACATGTGAGCTTTCCAACTGTCATGATGCCCATCCATGGCACCTCTGCTCCAGAAGAAGAGCTGCCTCCCAAATGAGAAGGCTTTTACCGGCTGTAGCATGTTGAATGTACTACAAATGCTTGTCCCAAATTTTTGGGATACTTGCTGCAAAAACTTCTCAAAAGAAGTAGAGACCCATGCTGAAATTTGAGCCCTCTTTGCATGCATGCTTTTCCAGCTCACGGGATTGTGCACTGCTTTGCACCAAATTCTTTCCCTGCACCAAATGACACCAAAGGTACCTTGTGCAACAAGAGAATCATCAACAACAAGTTGTCCTGAAATATGTTGAACAATGGACTCAACCATCAACATAACATGTGCATACACAACCGACACGTCGACAAAACATGTGCACCACAATTGACACAAGTCGACAACATAAGTGGCACAATCGACACAAGTCGATGAAACATGTGACACAATCAACAATGTAAAAGTGTGCTCACAAGTGACACTGGTCAACCAACAACAAGATACATTTACAAATACCTATGCATGTATCATGTACAATGAACTATATACAGTTCGACAAATACACCTACAACATCTATTTACAGCTGTAACATCAACTCTTCTTTGCAAAGACCAATAGGTACATCAACCCAATAAAAACACATATGGGTGACAAGACTTCACATGAAAAACATTGCTGCAAAACTAGTGAGTATCATACTCATCTTTTACCATCTTGCAACTTGCATTCCCTTAACAAAGAAATGCATTCAATCAAAAGACATGCAACTTTAATTGGATAAGAATTCTAACCATTTCTCACCAATCCATTTCAAAGGCGCTTCCTTTAACTGCACATCGATATCAACATGTGTATCACCCTGACGCATATCAATCATGCAAACTTCCTTCCCATTCTTGCCATACTCTTTCTCCCATTTCTTCAACTTTCGTGGAAGCATTGTTGGATTCAGAGTCCAACACCTTTCAGCAGTATGTCCATGCTTATGGCAATAAGTGCAACACATGTTCATCTTCTTGACAACATGATTTGCATTGTTCAATAGAACTTTGGCTTCTTGCCTCCTTTCCTTGAAAATTTTCCTATATGTTGCCATTCTTTTCCAACATCTAGAAACATTATGGTTAACCAAAGCACAAAAAGAACATGCAATTCTTTTCCAATGCTTGTGCGGAAATTTACCATGATTTACATGATCAAAGGAAATATGATTGAAATCAGATTTATAACTTTCTCTTCCACCTTCATTACCTTCATGAGGAGGTTAAGCAAATGAAGAAGAAGCTCCTTTTGGAACACCATCAATCCCTTCAATGGTTTTAGAGATTTCACAATTCTCTTGTTCAAGTGCATTCTTATGCACACCTTCTTCTTGCAAGGTATGTTTCAAACTATTGCATTCCTCAAGGATACAACCTTTACAAACTTGAGATAGAGAACTTGAAATGAAACTCATTCTAGGAATTGCTTCAATTTCCTTCATGGCCACTTTGGAACTTTCTCCATAAGATTGTCCATTGCCAAGACCCAAATTCTTAGGCCTTACCTCAACCCTTATTGGCTCAACTATACGCTGTGCATGTTTTCCCAATCCTTTTCCTTCATATCCAATTTTGGACATCAACTTGGACCCTATGCCTCTGGCATGTATCTCAAAAGAACTAGCATAAACATTCTTATAAGAAATTGAAGACAAGTTTGAATGATATTCCTCTTCTTCAAGTTGATACTTGGCTAAGGCTTCTTGAGCTTGAAGGAGTTGTTTCTCCATGTCATGCAGTCTTTGGAGAATTATTTCCTTTCCATCCTTCATAGCCAACAATTGTGCATGATGTTTAACACTTTCTCTTTGATTCTCAATGAGAATCTGCACCATGTCCTTCACCTTAATGAACTCATTCTTCATGTCATCATTGAAGAATTTTGTGAACGAGGAAACTTCACTTGTGGAAGAAGTTGACATTATGTAAATGGTCAATTAAAAAAAAGAAACTTCCAAATAAGAGTTCTCAAAGCTTTCAATCAAATGACAAGCTTTAACCAAATGTCAAACAAAAAACCCCTTCTTATTCAAGCAACCATTTGCAACAAATAAAATAGTCAATCTCTTACATTGCTTTAACACCTTTCAAGCTACATAATCAAGCTAGTGAAGTTAGTCAAGCAAACCTAGTGCTCTGATACCATCTGATCTGAAAATGGAGTGTACTTGTTTAAGGGTGCAAGGTATCCATTTTCCATAATTTCAAATGTGAGTTATACACTCCAAGTGACATGTAAAAAGGTGAAAACTTCTTATTTCTTATACAGAGATAGATTGTAGGGGCATTCACCGAACATGTCACCTCTAAAGAGAGGATGAGTTCCAAAGGCTACCTGGCCCTCTACAGGATCTGCCTAAAGAAATAACAAAGTAAACACTTAGAAGTCTTTGAAATACACGTACTTGAAGTTTTATGTCTTGCGGAATAAGACAAATAACTTTCTGCAACTGAATAGGTGATTATGTGTGTATGCAAGTTATGTATATTTTCTGTTTAACACTTTATATCATTGTTTTTTAGCATATCATCGTCAGCAAGTAAAGACATCAAAATGGTAAAGCAGTTCACCCCTTCTGGGCTACATCTGCTAGACGAAGTCTCCCCAACTAGGCTTGTCCTCTTGTATTAAAAATGCTACAAAGGATAATACAAGAATATGAGTGTCTCAAAAGAAATATCTCTGTAAATACAGAATCATAAGATATGAATTAGCTAAACATGTTCTTTCCCAAGCACTAAACAGTGAAATTGCACCTTATACATTACTTTCCCCAATTGGCCCTAGTGGCCCTTTAAACTTGCATGGAGAATTTCGAGGTGAAGATGACCTCAATTGGTTCTGAAACCTTTTACATTAGAATTGAAAGGTCGAAGATAGCAGACATAGGCTTTTGAATCACCAAAAATGGATGAACACAGCCCCCAAACAGCTCAAGCACTGAAATGGCCCTGGTGGCCCTGAAAGCTTCCCTAAAGCTAAACAGTGAGAAGAATGCCTCAACAGGAAAAAAAACCTATAGAAATGGACTCAGAATGCTGAAAACCTTCAAGAATGACCTCTGTTCCACATTGAATTGTTGCACAATTCCCAATGCAGCTCCCAAATAGATTTGGCCCTAGTGGCTCCTAGAAATTCCACGAAGCAAAACCACTTGCAAATGACCTTAGATTTCTGTGAAACCTTTGCCAGTGGATTCAGAAGGTTGAAGAGACCCAAAATCAAAAAACAAATTGTCCAAAAAGGACTTTCCTAGCCAAAGTTATGGCTATTTACTCCCAACTGCCAGTTGCCCTTGAAAAACTCCAGTTAGACTTTTAGTTACGGCCAGATAGGCCCACCAAATATGGCGGTACCACCAAATTCACCACCTTCGCCAAAATCTACACCAAATCCTGACCTGACCACTAGATTTAACTGTCGGTCTTTAATGCGCATGTGAACACATTTATATTAACTAGCAGTTTTCCTCAGATTACGCGCTGAACTGGTGGTTAATTGACCGTTTCCTGTGGGTTATCGGCATTGTGTGACCACGTATCACAAATAACCGTTATGTGCTGGCAGTTAAAATTAGGCCGGCAGTTATGGGGTGAGGGTCACATGGAATGGAGGACTGGCCCCCTTCTTTTCCCACCCCAAATAATTTTTAAACCTTAACCATAGTTCAGTGCACTCATATAACAAGAACCATTGTTGTGACCCAATGGTAAGACGAAGTTCTAATACATGGGAGGTCGTGTGTTCAATCCTCCATCTGCCCACAAATTTTTGAAATGCACCACATATATATGCTGAGGTCACCTAGCCACGTGGCGGCCTCTGAGCTTGCCACGTGGTGGCTTCTGATTGGCCTGCCCAAAAGGAATATTCCCAAGAATATTTTGTGGAATATTCTATTTTAATATATATATATATATAGATTTTTTTTTAAATTCAAAAATTAAGAGTCATTGGGCGTTTTGTTTTTGGCATAACTTCTGCATATGGAGACCGTTTTCGAGCCATTTGTGGCACGCGAATCAAGAAGACGATCTCTATCCGATCGTTCAGGTTCGAACCAGTTCTGAGCACTTTCATTTGTTACCATTTTATGACACTTGGTCCTGAGCTCCTGATCACACCTCCCAAATGAGAAGGCTTTTGGTCCCCAAAAGCTTACTGAATCTCTGAACTGAACTATACAACACTTGAGGAATAGAAATATCCTCTTTTGTTCAGCCAAAAGAGCATACTGATGCCAAAATGTCTTGCCTTATCAATTGTCATCATGGAGAATGTTGCTACATAAACAAAGTACTCGTCGAATCCTGACCAAGTTCTTTCTCCAGACAAATATAAAATTGCAGGAACCAGCAATGAAACTTGCTAATATATGAGCTGAAATATTCCTCTGAACATGTGAGCTTGCCAACTATCATGATGCCCATCCATGGCACCTCCGCTCCAGAAGAAGAGCTGCCTCCCAAATGAGAAGTCTTTTACCGGCTGTAGCATGCTAAATGTACTGGAAATGCTCATCCCAAACTCTTGGGATACTTGCTGCAAAAACTTCTCAAAAGAAGTAGAGACCCATGCTGAAATTTGAGCCCTCTTTGCATGCATGCTTTTCCAGCTCATAGGATTGTGCACTGCCTTGCACCAAATTCTTTCCCTACAGCAAATGACACCAAAGGTACCTTGTGCAACAAGAGAATCATCAGCAACAAGTTGTCCTCAAATATGTTGAACAATGGACTCAACCATCAACATAACAATTGTGTACACAACCGACACAAGTCGACAAAACATGTGCACCACAATTGACACAAGTCGACAACATAAGTGGCACAATCGACACAAGTCGATGAAACATGTGACACAATCGACAATGTAAAAGTGTGCTCACAAGGGACACTAGTCGACCAACAACAAGATACATTTACAAATACCTATGCATGTATCATGTACAATGAACTATATACAGTTCGACAAATACACCTAAAACATCTATGTACAGGTGTAACATCAACTCTTCTTTTGCAAAGGCCAATAGGTACGTCAACCCAATAAAAAAACATATTGGTGACAAGAGTTGAAATGAAAAACATTGCTGCAAAACTAGTGAGTATCATACTCATCTTTTACCATCCTGCAACTTGAATTCCCTTAACAAAGAAATGCGTTCAATCAAAAGACATGCAACTTTAATTGGATAATAATTCTAACCGTTTCTTACCAATCCATTTCAAAGGCGCTTCCTTTAACTACACATCAATATCAACATGTGTATCATCCTAATGCTTATCAATCATGGAAACTTCCTTCCCATTCTTGCCATACTCTTTCTCCCATTTCTTCAACTTTCGTGGAAGCATTGTTGGATTAAGAGGCCAACACCTTTCACCAGTATGTCCATGCTTATGGAAACAAGTGCAACACATGTTCATCTTCTTGACAACATGATTTTCATTGTTCAATGGAACTTTGGTTTCTTGCCTCCTTTCTTTCAAAAGTTTCCTATATGTTGCCATTCTTTTCCAACATCTAAAAACACTAGGGTTAACCAAACCACAAAAAGAACATGCAATTCTTTTCCAATGCTTGTGTGGAAATTTACCATGCTTTACATGATCAAAGGAAATATGATTGAAATCAGATTTATACCTTTCTCTTTCACCTTCATTACCTTCATGAGGAGGTGAATCAAATGAAGAAGAAGCTCCTTTTGAACACCATCAATCCCTTCAATGGTTTCAGAGCTTTCACAATTCTCTTGTTCAAGTGCATTCTTATGCACACCTTCTTCTTGCAAGGTATGTTTCAAACCATTGCATTCCTCAAGGATACAACCTTTACAACCTTGAGATAGAGAACTTGAAATGAAACTCCTTCTAGGAACTGTTTCAATTTCCTTCATGGCTACTTTGGAACTTTCTCCATAAGATTGTCCATAGCCAAGACCCAAATTCTTAGGCCTTAACTCAACCCTTATTGGCTCAACTATACCTTGTGCATGTTTGCCCAATCCTTTTCCTTCATATCCCGTTTTGGACATCAACTTGGACCTTATGCCTCTGGTGTGTTTCTCAAAAGAACCAACAGAAACATTCTTATAAGAATTTGAAGACAAGTTTGAATGATTTACCTCTTCTTCAAGTTGATACTTGGCTAAGGGTTCTTGAGCTTGAAGGAGTTGTTTCTCCATGTCATGCAGTCTTTGGAGAATTATTTCCTTCTCATCCTTCATAGCTAACAATTGTGCATGAAGCTTAACACTTTCTCTTTGATCGTCAATGAGAATCTGCACCATGTCCTTCACCTTAATGAACTCATTCTTCATGTCATCATTGAAGAATTTTGTGAAGGAGGAACTTCACTTGTGGAAGAAGTTGACATTATGTAAATGGTCAATTAAACAAAAGAAACTTCCAAATAAGAGTTCTTAAAGCTTTTAGTGAAATGACAAGCTTTAACCAAATCTCAAACAAAAAACCCCTTCTTATTCAAGCAACCATTTGCAACAAATAAAATAGTCAATCTCTTACACTGCTTTAACAACTTTCAAGCTACACAATCAAGCTAGTGATGTCAGTCAAGAAAACCTAGTGCTCTCATACCATCTGATCTGAAAATGGAATGTACTTTTTTAAGGGTGCAAGGTATCCATTTTCCATAATTTCAAATGTGATTTATACACTCCAAGTGACCTCTAAAATGGTCAAAACTTCTTATTTCTTATATAGAGATAGACTGTAGGGGAATTCACCAGACATGTCACCTCTAAAGAGAGGATGAGTTCCAGAGGCTACATGGCCCTCTACAGGCTCTACCTAAAGAAATAACAAAGTAAACACTTAGAAGTCTTTGACATACACATGAAGTTTGATGTCTTGCGGAATAAGACAAATAACGTTCTGCAGATGAATAGGTGATTATGTGTGTATGCAAGTTATGAATATTTATTGTTTAACACTTTATATCATTTTTTTTTAGCATATCATCTTCATCAAATAAAGACATCAAAATGATAAAGCAGTTCACCCCTTCTGGGCTACATCTGTTGGACCAAGCCTCTCCAACTAGGCTTGTCCTCTTGTATTAAAAATGCTACAAAGGCTAATACAAGAATATGAGTGTCTCAAAAGACATATCTGACTCTAAATACAGAATCAGAAGATAGGAATTAACTAAACATGCTCTTTCCGAAGCACTAAACAGTGAAATTGTACCTTATATAGTACTTTCCCCAATTGGCCCTTATGGCCCTTTAAACTTGCATGGACAATTTTGAGGGCAATATGACCTCAATTGGTTCTAAAACCTCGGCCATTAGACTCAGAAGGTCGAAAATAGTAGACATAGGCTTTTGAATCACCAAAAATGGATGAACACAGCCCCCAAACAGCTCAAGCACTGAAATGGCCCTAATGGACTTGAAAGCTTCCTTGAAGCTAAACAATGAGAAGAATGCCTCAACGGGTAAGATGCACTATAGAAATGGATTCAGAATGCTGAAAAACTTCAGGAATGACCTCTGTTCCACATTCAATGGCTGCACAATTCCCAATGTAGCTCCCAAACTGATTTGGCCCTGGTGGCTGCTGGAACTTCCATGAAGCAAAACCACCTGCAAATGACCTCAGATGGCTATGAAACCTATTCCAATGGCTTTAGAAGGTTGAAGAGATCTAAAATAGAAAGAAAATTTGTCCAAAAACGACTTTCCTAGCCAAAGTTATGGCTATTTACTGCCAACTGCCAATTGCCCTTGGAAAACTCCAGTTAGACTTTTAGTTATGGCCAGATAGGTCCGCCAAATATGGCGGTACCACCAAATTTTCCACCTCCCCCAAAATCTCTGCCAAATCCTAACCTAACTGCCGGATTTAACTGTCGGCCTTTAATGCGCATCTAAATTCATTTATATTAACTGGAAGTTTTACTTGGATTGCACGCTAAACTGGTGGTTAACTGACCGTTTCCTGCGGGTTACGAGCGTTGTGTGACCACGTATCACAAATAATCGTTATGTGATGGCGGTTAAAATTAGGCCCGCGGTTATGGGGTGAGGGTCACATGGATTGGGGGGCTGGCCCCCTTCTTTTCCCGCCCCAAATGATTTTTAAACCTTAACCATAGTTCAATGCGCTCATATAACAAGAACCGTTGTTGTGACCCAATGGTAAGATGGAGTGCTAATACATGGGAGGTCGTGTGTTCAATCCTCCGTCCGCCCACAAATTTTGAAATGCACCACATATATAAGCTGATGTCACCTTGACACGTGGCGGCCTCTGATCCTGCCACGTGGTGGCTTCTGATTGGCTTACCCGAAAGGAATATTCCCAAGAATATTCTGTGGAATTTTCTATTTTAAATTTAAAAAAAATCAAAAATTAAGAGTCATTGGGTGATTTTGTTTTTGGCATAAGTTGTGCATATGGAGACCGTTTTTCGAACTGTTTGCGGCACCGGAATTAGGAAGACGAGCTCTATCTGGTTGTTTAGGTTCTAACCAATTCTAAGCACTTTCATTTTTGACCATTTTACTCCTGAGCTACTGATCATTCATTAATGCTCATTTCACGTATTTCTCAGTCATTAGTATTTGTTGTTCCTTAGCTATATTTTTGTTTTCTTTTTAGTCTTCTTCTTCTAAATTTCTCAAATTGTCAAAGGAGTTATTGCTACCCTATTTTTTGTGTCCTTCACATTAGATTTGTAGCATCATTTGATAAAACTAGACTCCATGCCCAATGGTGTATTTTATATACATCCCAACCAAATTTTCAACCTACAAACTAAATCTTGCCACAAAACTCAATTGTAAAACTTACCATTACAGTGACCTAGATTAGTTGAGTTTTAGGGAGAGATCCCCCTCCAGGTTGAAGGGCCATATTTCAACCTAAAAGAGGTTCGAGGTTACATTAGAGGGTTTCCTCTTAGTGATAACATTTTGCTGCCATTGCAAGGGACACAAAATTTCATGTCAAAACATCCTTGGGAGAACAACAAAGATCAGATATGTTGTCTGATGGTGAATAGAGGATAGACACAAAAATCTTGTGCATCATTCACCTAGCGACTCCATTCTCAACTTAATCTAGAGATCAAAACCTTCATGACGACTCCATTGGTAGAAGACTCATTTCTCTTAAGAACTATTTTGCAACTCCATTGTCTTGAGATGGATTCCATTTGTGCAAGGTATGCTCCTATGAATCATCATTGTATTCCTCATTTTCTGAATCACATCCCTAACGTAGATTGGAAAAATTTTCTGCCAAAGTTTAATGATCAATGAAGGGATGGTGTTGGTTTATATTTGGTCAAAGTTCATTTCCATATTCATAAGTTAGGATTTTACTTACTTGAAGACTACCTCATGAACATGTTTTTGGCTACCCTAGAAGAAGACACGAGACCATGGTATGAAAAACTACAACTTGGTAGCTTGTTTTCTCTAAAGGATTTCCACACAACATTCTTTGAGCATTAAAGAGAAAATTACCCTCCCTTATTTCTGCTTGAATGTTGTTGTGAAAAATATGAAATTTTCATTTAGTATCTAGAAGATGTGCATGGTAATGAAGATTTAATGGATGAGAAAATCTATGAAACCCTATTTCAATATTCATCCCAACAACAATGGAAGTTTCCTCCTTGGATGAAAGAGAATTAGTTCATGATCTTAAATATGATAATTATAATTCTTTCCTTGAAACTGATGAAAATATTTAGACTTAAAGTGACCAAGAAGGGGGTGATAATAACCAGCGAATAATTTCTTTAGATCATGCCTCTGGTGTATGGAGTTGTTTCCACTTTCTATGATCGACAACATCAGTGTGAAGCAATCTCTTATCACATTAACTCTATTTTTAGAAAATTTTCAGAAAATGCTCACAGTTTCAGTGTCATCATTTTAGTTGTAATAAACATAGAAATCTTCGATAACAGGGCTATCAACACCTTAATGTTCTGATAATTTTTTTTGAAGAAATTCACTCACAACGAGCTTATCAGTGTTTTTAATAAATTTGGTGAGGTAAATCTTAGTTTTTCTCGTACATCACAAAACTTTCAGGCATGGTTTTGAGATAAAGGAGAATGAATTTTATGAAACCAAAAGAGGTTTTTTTCCATAGAAATGTCATTTAGAAAAACCTCTTTCGGTATCTAACACTTGTTATTGTTTGAAATATTCAAAAGGGTATTTAAAAGTTTGTTTCTTAGAATTATGTAATATTGTTTTAGTAATTCTTTTTAAAATCATATCCAGTATAAATGAGAATAAATTTGACAAAAAGAAAGAGGTTTTTGTCCAGAACATAACCATTTCGAAAAACTTCTCTTAGTTTTCTAACATATATCACAGTTCTTAATTTTCGAAGCGATCACTAGACCCTATCTCATGGAAAATTGTTGACTTCGATATGACCTCAACAAATTTGATTATTTGATCCTTATCTCCAGCCATGACTCCAACAACAACATGATCTTTAGATTTATATACGATTAGGAAGTTTTCTATGTGCATGTATTTGACAAAGTACATTATTATTTTTTTATATTTTGCAATTAAGTTTTGCTAGAAACTTGTTTTTAGTTTGCAGTATTTCCTATAAAGATAGTTTTTCAAGAATGAAGAAGGGTTGGATTTTATTATAAAAACATTAACATACTGGTGTATGTGAGTAGATCTCAAATATATTATAGTTTATTGAGAACTTACAGAAAATTCATTCGCTCCTGTTCCATGTACTTTATTTCTCTGTTATGAAAAATATTCATGTCTGGAAAACATTAGTGTCTGATATTGGTATTCATTAATGCTCCTTTCACATATTTCACAGTCATTAGCATGTGTTGTTCCTATCAACTATATTTTTGTTCTCTTTTCAGTCTTCTTCATCTAAATTTCTCAAATTGTCAAAGTAGGTATTGCTACCCTAATTTTTGTGTCCTTCTCATTATATCTGTAACATCATTTGATAAAACTAGACTCCATGTCCAATGGTGTTTTTTATATACAACCCAACCAAATTTTTATCCTACAAACTAAATATGGCCAGAGAAGTCAATTGCAAAACCTACTACTAAAGTGACCTAGAGTATTTATGCTTTAGAGAGAGATCCCTCTCAAGGATTTCAACCTCGAAGAGGTTTGAGGTTACCTTCGTGGTTGTAACATAGTCATGATTCCTCTAAGTGATAACAAGCCACATAACTTCATCAACTAGAAATTTTGATGTCAAAAGAAAGAAGAGTTATAAACAAATCTCCCAAAATAGTTAGTAGCAAGCTATAATATTTATAAAAATCAAATGAAAAAGTTAAATAGCAACCATTTATAGTAGATAAAAACTTCAAGGAGTGTAGTTTTCCACTTATGTTTCATTATAGAAATATCAACCATCAATGGTTTTATAGAGACCTCAATAGGGTGACTAAGAACAAGATAGAATTTTGAGTAGTTCTAATAGCCCCTTGTTCATATCTCCATGCATCAATTTTGGTAATTGAAAATATGTTTTGGATGGTGAAATCATGTTTGTAAGGGACGATCTACAATGCAAAAGACCAAGCATAGGAATCACAAACCTAAAAATAACACCCCTTTAGAACCTATAAACTATAATCTTTGTGGGGTGCAGGGGGAAATCATGCTCAAATAACTACTCAGAAGAAGGAAAGTTTCATAGTAATTTCCAACCATGAACTTGTATAAGAACAAATCCACGTCTAGTAGTAACCACACTACTTCCCTCAAGCCACCACTGGAAATAAACTTGGGAGGAAAAAATCTAAATAAGAAACCAAATTGTGTAGTAGATTGATGGAAAGAGTCAAATATTAAAGGAATTGCGAAAAAAACCCTCATGCATGCAAACAACAATAGAGGTTGTAAAAACCTACTCAAACCATTAGGTAATAGGAATTTCCAACAACAAATCTGTGTACTAGAAGAACTAGCTCCATTAATAATTGCACCACCACCCTCAAATCGCTACTAAAAAGATGGAACAAGAAAAAAATATTATAAACTAGTTGGATAAATTGTTATGTAGGCAAACAAATGTTGAAGATGACAAAAGTGGTGAATGAAAATGACAAAAGTGGTGAACAAAAAGACTCATGGTTAAATTTCCTATATGTAGTAATTACTTGTGTGCCTCTAACTAATAGACCACCACCCAATCCAATCAATATCAATCAACCTCTCCCTAATTTACTAGTTCCTAACCCCAATGTCCCATACCACCAGACACTTAAATTTCCATAAACAACATCACGCTTAGGGTGCCAATTAAAGGAATATATATCTATATATATATATATATATATATATATATATATATAGATATATATATATAATATTAGTATATATATATAAAAGGGAAATTTTGACTTTTTATATAGGTTTAATTGTTTTATGTCTTTCTTTTTTGTAAAAATACTATTGATATTTTTTTATTAGTTAATTTGCATTTTTGAAAAGCTAAATAACTTTAGAACCATGAGAAATCCATAAAATATACAAAGATTAATTGTATTACATAACTTAAACTTAACTTTTCAATACTTTTTTAAAACTTTAACATGAACTAAAAAGATTTGAAAATATAAAAATAAATATAAAATCTTTTAATTATTCTCATCTTGATAAAAATAATCCTTTTTTAAATGCAACCTCATTCAAAATAAAATGAAAATCCAAAGAAATAGAAACAATACATTTTTAAAAAATTGCATTAAGTTATAAAAAAGAAAATTATCTAAAAATACCCGACACATTAATAAATATAATTCATTAAGAAGAAAAAATAAATAAATAATAGTAAAAGAAATATATGAAAAATTAACTTACAATATAGACAAGTTCATAGACATATCTAACCTTTCTCTATTTTAAAGAAAAAAAATGTATGGAGTTATAAAAATGTGAACTCATATGTGACCTAACAAAGTATCCTAGGTATCATCAAGGAATCTACATTGTTGGAAAAACTAATACTCACATCTAACCTAACAAAATATCGTATGTATCATCAAGAAAACATTTAGAAAAATTGCATTAAGTTATAAAAATGAAATTTATCTAAAATACCCGAACACATTAGTAAATATAATTCAGTAAGAAGAAAAAAAATATTAAAAGAAGAAATTACATGAAAAATTAACTTACAATATAGATAAGTTGATAGACATATCTAACCTTTCTTTATTTAAGAAAAAAAATGTATGGTTTTAGAAAAATGAGAACTAGTATGGTAGGTATCATCAAGGAATGTAGAGTGTTGGAAAAATGAGCACTCACATCTGACTTAACAATGTTTTGTAGGTATCATTAAGGAATCTACATTTAAAAAAAAAATACATTAAATTATAAAAATGAAAATTATCTAAAAATACCTAACAGTTTAGTAAATATAATTCAGTAAGAGGATAAAAATAATTAAAAATAAATAAAAGAAATACATGAAAATTAACTCACACTTCATGATAAGGAATTAAATTGAACCTGACTTTTCGATAAATTTTCGGATCCTCTACAGATCCCCCTTTTCACAGAATTATTTGATTAATTCGATGTCTCAGACTATTTAAATAAACATCTCTACTCATGACAATCATGTCCGATTATGAAAAACCCCAGATAAAATCCCAAAATATATTGTACAGAAGGTGCAAATCGTTAGAATTTGATCCAATGTATGGGATTTCTCCAAATAATATTGAACAACCTGTTCCAAAGTTCTATTCGCCACCTGAATTTCATTCACTGGATAATGATCCAAATCCGCAAAAATGACGTTGAAATCAGAGATTATGGATGCTCTATCCACAAGTTTTTAAAATCCTCTTGCAAGATACTATGAGGTACTGTAGGTTGGTTAATAATTATCAAGATCGTGGACCTTACCTCCTTATCTTTTCGAATAATATGATCCAAACTCTTTTTCGAATCCCACGTGCTAGTACGTGATGATCTACTATACTAGCAGTCGTAGGAGTAAAATTTCTTTCTCGTTCTAACATAGAGTGCATTACATTAAAATAACCATCTCCGAGAGGAGCATGCATAATGGCATATGGACGGTTTTTTGAATGAACTAGCTATCTCGTAGGTTCCATATGAGCAGGACCAGCATACATCTAATGGGCTAATTTCATAAATTCAACCTTATCTCAAACTGATCCGTATTACCATTTTGCACCACAGATATATCCCTTTATCTCTTCCCTACTGTAATCACATTCCCTTCTGACAAGTATGGTGAAATTATGATAAAAAGGAAAAAAAAATATTCCATGGGACCTTTTACGAAAGAAGAAAAGGAAGAGAAAAGGAAGGGAAAACAGGAA